>JAJIYU010018461.1:0-11198 GCA_030144865.1 Tinospora cordifolia
ATTAGCAAGTCTCATTTGATCAAAAATGAAATTAGAAACATGCCATGAGCAGGTGTGCACAAGAGACCAAATTAAAAACTAAAATGAAATCAAATCAAAAGAATGTATTAGGAATTCCTAAAATAATTGCTTACTAATATATGTGTTTGGAAAACAAGTAAAATAGAGAATTAAAAAGGTTTTGAAAATAAAATCAACTTAAAAGAATGTATTAGCAACTTCTAAAATAATTGCTTACTAATATATATGCTTGAAAAATAAGTAAAATAGAGAATTAAAAAAATTTCTATAGTGAAATCAACCAAAAAGAATGTATTAGCAACTTCTAACACCTTTACTTACTGATTCTTATGCATAGGAAATAAATAAAATGGAAAGAGAAAGAGTTTTAGAAAAGTTTCTACAATAAAGACAACCCAAACTTGCCAATTCATGTCCATTAGAACTCTATATAAAGGTTCCCTATGTCCACTTTTTCTTCATCCCAAAACAAGGGCTAACAAGTCTCTCTTGTTCTTTCTAAGCCTTCTTCTTGGCACCCCTTCTCACTTCTCTTTTGTTCTTGAGTGGTCTTAAGTGAGAAGTTATTGTTCTTGAGTAGTTTGGTGTTCTTGAAGTGCTTAAACTGTGAAAATTCTACTAGATTTTCAAGAAATTATAAAACAAGGTGGAAGTGATTTCTGGAACCTCCACTTCATTGTTTTAGTTTAATACTATGTTCATGCATGTTTAAATTCTGTTTAGTATGCATATGTAGATTTGAATAACATGATTTAATTTTTAATTTAGCATCTATGCCATTTTACTTGATCATGAAGCCATGCCATGCTTAGATTATGCATGATTAGGCTTATTTTATGAAGAATAATCATGCTTGATGTCTATATGTTGAACATGCTGAATTTATTTATTTTATTTATGTTTTATGATCATTAGAATTAAATGAAAGAAGTTGAGACTAAGAACCACATATTGTCATAGTGATCCAAAGGGATATTATGGATGTTTTTTATGTGTATTGTGGGTATATGGTTTGTCGTGTTGTGTGTAATGGGCATAGCACAAAATACTTGGACTATCGGCAAGCCCTAAATCCAATGGAATGTGACATAAAGATTTGTCTTTTCACTCAAAGGGAGGTGTTTTGGATAAGAACATCAAGGGATTAGACTCCTTTTAGTTTAAATTACAACAACAACAAATTGTTCAAATCACTTAATTGCTTACAAGTGTTTGAAATTGAATGTGATATTAGTCTAAGATAATGAACTAGTTGTTTGAAAAAAATTTATTGGGTTATGTGCTCACCCTTTCTCTCTCTTATCTTTTCAAAGAATTGAAATAAACAATAAAGCATACAAATGCTTAGAATGATTATTTTTGAAAGTTTCTATTTTTATTTTAAAGTAAGGTCATGTTGCCCAAATTTTGAATTTCTACTGCAAGTTTCTATTTTAGAGTTATGTGCTCTTTCTTTTTAGAAGTTTAAATTTGAAGTCATGTACCAACTTTTATTAAATCAAAGAAGATTTGAAAAGTTTCATGTACCACTTTTATTAAATCAATGAAGATTTAGAAAGTTTTCTTTTATCTCCAGTGCAATTGCCTTAGCGAATGTTTTTAATTAAATAAGGCATGAGATAATTGAATTAGAAAGACAAGTTGTGTACATATAATTGTAACCGGACCTCAGCGCGCCCTGTGGTTAAATCAAATTGAAAGTCTCGGTGGCTAAGGTGTTAAAAAGGTGGTATTAGAGCCTAAGCATTAGTTGTAAGGCAGGAATTAGAAAGTCAAACCTAGACATTAGTTGTTGGGCCAGAATTAGAAAGTTTAATCTTATGCCAATGGTGGTATCAGATTTAGAAAGTATTAACTCAATTAGGTTTGACATGTGCTTAAGTTGAAATTATAATGCCCTACCTTCTATTTTTGAAATTGAAAACTATTTTTGAAAGTGTTTTCAAAAAGGAGAGATATGTTTTGAAATGTTTTGTTTGGATACAAAGACTGCAAGTTGAGCTGATAGTGGGTAAGCCTTGTCCCGAGTAAAGCTAAAAATTGAAAGGGAAGTGGGTTATTCAGCCTAAGAAAGCATGATTGCTAAGTAGACTTCAGTCTCGCCACCCAATATAGAGATTGTCTCACTAGCTTAAACGAGTAGTCAGAGTTAAAAAACATTTGTACTTTCTATAATAGAAAATTAGAAGGTGGAAAATTAGGGCAAAAAGTTTACTAGAAGTTGAAAAAGATGCCAAAGGAAATATCTTGACCAAATAGAGGTTGTTAGTTCAACTAGATTGAAACCCTAAGTTTAGGGAAGGGACCTTAGGTAGAAATGTGGGTGTAGCCAAGGGTGAAACGTGGATCAAAACCTAAATAAAACATTAGGACATAGGTTAGAGACTAAAGACATGTAAAAATGAAACACTTGTTTGGTCAAGACATGTGATCGAAAATATTTTGCTCTCTAGTTTCAATGTGGTATGCTACGCATAGGAATTCAAGATTATAGAGGAAGCCTGGACTCGAAGATTGATGGATCATGTTTGGTGAATGATTGGCGACTTTGGAAGAACTTGATTCCCTATGTTTGGCTAGTATGGGATAGTCAGATATAGTGGGGCTTGGGAAACCTTAGTGGTTGAGACATTTGTGAAATTGATTGGGTGTGGCAATTTTCTGAGTGGAAGTCTAAGTAGAAGGGTTAGAGTGGTATGAGACACTTGAACTTGGAAGCTTAGATGGAAACCTGAAATTTTGTTATGCTAGCACAAACTTGCATGATTCTATGATTTTTTGAAAGCACGTCATATTTGTTTATATGTATGTCATATGAAACCAAATCTTGTACCCAAGGACAAAAAGAACTTACAAGCATAAACTAACAGACCACTAAACAAATCGAGAACCTAGAGACATAAATCTAGAGTCATGATAGTGTGAAAAAAATGAAAGGCTTGGGAATATGAAGTAGACGAATGAATATGGACAAAATAGCTATCTTCTCAAGTCTAGAAAAACATTTGGTATCCTGAAGATAAGGGTAGACGGGTTGTGTGCCCTAGATTATGATTCAGTTAAATCTTTCGCTTTGATACCTTATCGGATGCTAAAATGGCTTTTGAATTGGAGGTAATGGCTTGATCCAAGAGATACGCTATGCGAGGACAGGAGGCACAAACTGGAATGGCTAAGACTCAAATAGAGGAGTATCTAAATGTACTAAAGGTGACAGGCTCGCATAGAGTAGTATTGGCCACACACCACTTCAAGGTACCAACCAAAAGTTGGTGGAGAATGATGAAAATTTTGAGACAATGAGCTAGAAGAATTCAAGGATGTCTTCTATTAGAAATCTTTTTTGGAGGCCACGCTAAGCAAGCTGCAGGAAGATTTTGTCCGACTGAATCAGAGGGATCTAACTATAGCTGAATATGAAAGAAAGTTCACTAAGCTGGCCAAATTCTCTTTAGAACTGATAAAAGAAGAGAGAATGAAAGCAAATCATTTTGCATAGGATCTTAAGATGGAGATTTGGAAGATAGAAAGGAGTATGGACCTAAAGATGTATAGAGACATCTTAGAAAAGACTCTAACATTGGAACAAGAGCTCAACCTAGAACAAAGGTTGAAGGGGAAGAACAAGAGGCCCAGGAATGAAAAAGATCAAGGGGCTTAGAAGAAAAGCAAGAATGGTGGGAAAGACCATAGAAATAGGGGCAGACCAAGGACGAGTTTAATGAATAGGCAAGGAAACGAGGGTTGTGCTATGTGTGTAGGCAGAAGGGTCATATTAACAGAAATTTCCTAACCACACTTGCTCAGACTCATCAATAATAACCACCACAAGGAGGAGGTCAAAACGGTTGTCCTCAGGGTAGGCAATAACAACAGAATGCCAATCAAGGGCAGAATTAGGGCCATGGTCAGAATCAAGCCAGAATGTTTGCTATTGAGGCCTAGGAAGATCAAGGGATTAGACCCCCTTTCAGTCTAAATTACAATAGTAAGAACAAATTGTTTGAATCGCTAAATTGTTCATAAGTGTTTGAAATTGAATGTGATATTAGTCCAAGATAATGAATTGGTTGTTTGAAACAGATCCAATGGGGTATGTGCTCACCATTTTTCTCTTATCTTTTTAGGGAATTGAATTAAATAATGAAGCACACAAAGGCTTAGAAAGCTTACTTTTAGAAAGTTTCTATTTTTATTTTAATGGAAGGGCATATTGCCAAAGTTTTGAACTTTCACTGCAAGTTTCTATTTTAGAGTTATGTACTCTTTTTAGAAGTTTAAATTTGAAGTCATGTATCCATTTTTATTAAATCAATAAAAATCTAAAAAGTTTTCTTTTATCTCTTGTGCAATTGCCTTGGTGAATGTTTTTAATTAAATAAGGCGTGAGATAATTGAATTAGAAAGAGAAGTTGTATACTTGTAATTGCAACCGAACCTTGGCCTGCCCTGTGGTTAAACCAAATTGAAAGTCTTGGGGGTTGGGGTGTTATAGAGCATAAGGGGACGGCTAGGGTTTGCTTGTGGAGCACACAAACACTCACAAGGGTTGGTTTAGGGTTTCTTGCCTCATGGGACATTTGTGGTGTGTATGGGGAGGGGTGTACATGATCATGTCAGGCTAGTATCATCACCCATGTAACTTGCACATGCTTATGGGTGTTCACCCATTTTCAGGTCCACATGAATTTAATAAAAATTCATATCTCATTTTTAGCTAGATTTTAGGCCCTTAGTACCCATTTTTGGGTTCACATGAAATCAATAAAAATTCATAACTTCTATTTGGCTAAGGTTCTCTCCATTTTCTTTCCTAATTTAGATTCCACTGAAGCATATTAGGAAAATTAATCCTTAATTAGACAATTGAAATAAATTTTGGATGCCTAGATCAGTTGGGTGATTTATTTCATTTTATTTCTATTTCTCAATTTTTATTCCCCTGAGGGATTTTTGAGCAATTAAATTATTTAATTGATTGTTGAAATGTTTGGTTTCATTTATCCTTATAATTCAATCATTTTATTTCATTTTGTACACATTTTTCAAGGTATTACACTGAAGATGGTCTCGCATGAAATCCCCTTGCAATTTTGTCACATTGAATACATAATTTTTTGAAGTTACTAAGTTTTCATTAAATTGAATTTAATGATATACCCAAATTTTGATCTGGGTCTCAAAAAATGTTTTCATCGCTTTTGAGAATTCATGAGAGTATATTAGAGCACGTTGAAAGTGGTCTCACATAAAAACCCCTTACAATTTGGTCACGGTGAATAAAACCAGTTTTGTAAGTTCTTAATTATTTATTAAAAACTTGAATTTTAGTGGGATAACTAAATTTTGATTTGAAGCTCGAACTTTTTTTTTTTTGTCTTTTTTACATTTTGTACTAAAGGTACTTTTTGTACAAAATCAATTTATATTGAAGGTGAGTTTACAAAAGATGCCTTTAATACTATATTGCCATATCACATGCTTCTGTGGCATCTTATTGGACACTGATGATGGGCAAGAGGGTTAAGTTTTGAAATTAGTGGCATTTGTATAATTTATTTAAATTCTAAGTGCAATTAGGTCAGTCACAGACTTGTAGTGATGAAATTTTTTTTTTGTAATCCAGATCTTAATAGAAAAAAGGTTCAACATGAAACAAGAACAAGAATGATCAGATGGCATTTTTCACACTTATGATATGAAGAAGGTTCTCTCTCTCTCTCTCTCTCTCTCTCTCTCTTTCTCGTTCTCTTCTCTCCAAATTAGAACTCTTTCCAACAATTTCAATAAATCTGTTTCTAGTTAGTTTATTTTTAGGTTTTACTAAAGATAATTACAAGAGTTGCAGCAATGATAATTATTCATAGTTCAAATATTAACACACATGGATTCTATTCTTTAATGGAACTAATCATTTTTTTTTCTTTTTTTGCAATTTCATGGTTTTTTTTAATTTTGAATTCTCTTTTCCTTCCACTTTAGGATTTTGGAGAAAATTCTTAGAAAAGGAAGTTTCATTGTAACTTTTGGTGGTGTGGACTCAAAGCCATAAAAAGTTCATTAATAATCCTACAATAGTATATGTTGTTATAAGCTTAAATATAATAGGGCTAACGGGCGTAAAAATTTTAGTGTTTAGTCATTTTGGCAAAATAATTCAAATATTTTAAAATTGACAAATAAATATGAGCACTTATCATTCTGTTGCAAATGTATCTTGTTGATGAATTACACAAGTTGTTGTTGACATGATGCTTAGTTGGCATCTATGTACTGTGACCATGTCATCTTTAGCCAACAGCTAGGCAAAAATGCAACACCCTGCTTCCCGTGCCCTGGACCCATATTATCCTACTGTGGTTTCTTTTTTTTTTTTCATTTTTGGCCTGCCTAGGAAGTGGCCCTGTGTTACATGATTCACTTTTCTTTTTTGTTCCCAAATCCTTGGGATTTTCTAAATAATTAGAAACTCATGCCATAATTTAGAAAAATTATATTTAGAGACATCTAAATAAAAAATAAATCATTAATCTATTCCCTTTTTCATGAATAATAAATATCAACACCATGATATAAAGAATTATTCAATATCATTAATTAATTCAAAATTTTAAAGGTACAATGCCTTTTGTTTATAACAACATAAATCTCAAATAATTTCAAAATTTAAATAAAAAGAACTTGGGCCAACGTGTTTTACAATTTAATAAAAATTATAAGAAAAATAATCTAAGCGAAATTCCAGTAGCTTCTGATTTTTCATTTCTTGAAAGATTAAAAAGAAAGGTGAGCTTATACGTCTAGTAGATCATTCCAAAAATTTAAGTTATTATTTCAAAATAAATATAATATGCATAACAAACACTTAAAGAGATTACGTGATTCAAACAGTAGTTTGTTACAGTTGACATTAAGGATTGAAGGGAAATATGCCCCAACGTTTCAAACCTTAGGGAGAGATCATAAATACTGAAACTCAAACCCATCACTTTTGGTGTGGGGTCAACTTCGAACCCTTAGTCCACATCTAAAATTTCCTATCGAAACACTCATGATGAAAATCTACCATCATGCCGGTATGTGGTTAAAATTTTTATTTAATATTTGATTTAGTATATAAAAATAACATCCATGTGAATAAACTAAACTTAAGTAACATTAAAAATATGAGCATGGTAACATGGTATATATCAGCGCGATTCATGCATCATTAGTCACAAAATCCTAAGCATGCATATCTAGTCATGACATGTATAATCATGGCATGCATTATCATGGCATATCTCTTAACTAAAATAAACATCCATGCACATCATATCTGAATCAAAATAATAAGTCAAAAGTTTAGAAAATCACTTTCACCTTAGTATTCTCACTCTTTTGAAGCCTCCATTGAATCTCTTTTAGAACTTCCCAACAAAATTTTTGTAGCACTCTGTTACCTCAACCCCAATTGTTGTTTAGAACATGTCAAGAAAAGAGAGAGAGAGAGAGAAAGAGAGAGAGAGAGAGAGAGAGAGAGAGAAAGACCTTTCAGTTCTTTTTAAAGTGAAGAGAATGAGAGCACTAGGGTTCTTTATATAGAGTTTCAGGGACTAATGATTGGTAGGTTTGGTTGTCAAAGCACAGGAAACTTTCTATTTTCCTACTTGTGTCGCCGCACCATAGAGTAGAGATTAGGGTTTTGACTGTGCACACCTTCTAATTTTTTTTCTTTGCATGACAAGGGTTTGGTAATCTTGTCTCATGACCACGATTCTCATCCTCAAGACCATGGTCTTAGGTCGGGTAATTTTTTAATTCTCTTCACACAAGATTTAAGTTTGTATAAGTTCAACATAGGACCACACAGGGAGGACCTTGTTCCTCAAAGAACCCCAAATCGTAGGACTGTGATCCTTCAATTGAGGATTGCGGTCTTGCGATTTGGTTATCATAGGATTGTGGTCCCCAATTGCATGACCATGGTCTTGCATCGGAAAACCACACCTTTTTTTCATTCTCTTTCTATTTTCTATTTTGCCCAATACATACATATATATTTTGAATCTATCTTTCCATTTTCTTTGTATAATACAAGCCTACTAATTTTCTTGCAAACCAAAATATAGTTTAATATATAAACTTGCTAATAATCTCTCATTTCTATTTTATTTAAATAGTTAAAATTTTCTCAAAAATTCTTTGTTACAACTTACATGCCTTAAAAGAATTTTGTCATTGAAATTTGCATTAATCTATCGAGAGTAATTCTGTTATTCGTTTCTAGCAAAAAAGGTCTAGGTACTTAACCACCATCTCGCTTTTCAATTCCCAAGTGGCCTCTTCAACTCCATGATGTTTTCAAAGAACTTTGATCGAGGGAATGTTGTTTGTTCTCAAGCTTTGTATCTTGCAATCGAGGATCCTAATTGTTGCTTCTTCATAAATGGCATCATTTTGGATGTTTAACTCCTCCCAATGGATTATGTGTGAGGAATCGGGTTTATAATTCCATAGCATCGACACATGGAACACATTGTGTATTGAGGACATTCGGTTCAGTAGGTCTAACTCGTAGGCACATTCTCTGATTTTTCTAAGTATGTCAAATGGACTGATGAATTTAGATGATAATTTTCCTTTATATCCAAACTATTTGATTCCTTTCCAAGGTTAATTCTAAGGAACATCTTATCAACAACTTAAAATTCTAGGGGTCTTCTCATTTTATCAGCATAATTCTTTTGTCTACTCTGCATTGTTGCCAATCTCTTCTGTATTTGTTTTACTTGATTATTCATCTCTTCCACCAGATCTGGCCCAAGAAGCACATGATCCTCAAGCTTAGCCCAACAGGTTGGTGATCTGTAAGTCCTACCATAGAGAGCTTCATATGGTGTCATCTTTATACTTGCCTGATAACTATTGTTATGGGAAAGGTACTTACACGAGTTGTCCTTAAAATGAAGGATGCAAGACCTCAACATGTCTTCTAGTGTCTGAATGACTGTCTCAAACTAACTATCAATTTGAGGATGGAAAGCAGTGTTCATGGTGAGTTTGGTGTCCAACTCCTTCTACAGACTCTGCCAAAACTATGATATGAATCAAGCGTCTCTATCAGATACTATCGTAGTAGGCACAACATGAAGTCTCACTTTCTCCTCCACATAGAGTTCTCCCAACTTATTGACTTGTTCTGTGGATCTAATTGGAAGGAAATGAGCTACTTTAGTTAGATAATACACAATCACCCATGCAATATCTCTCCTTTTTGGTTTTGAGGTAATCTACTAACAACGTCCAAGACAATGTTATCTCTCTTCTATTCAGGGATAGGGAGTGGTTGTAACATGCTAGAGGGCATTTTGGTGTTCTGCCTTTATGTAATACCCTAGAATTTTGTCAAATAATTTAAAATAAATAAAATAAGTTGAGTGAATTAATTCCAAAGATTTTAAGAAAATTTTTGGGTGCAAATTGTGGGTTGGCACATAAAAAATAAAATATATTGGAGATATAATATAAATTAGGAAAATAAGACCTTAATTTGATGATTAAATAAAAATAAAAATTTAGTAGAATTAATTATGAAATTTAAAGAGTTGCTTAAGAAATAAATAGAAATAAAGTATATATACACATATAGGTTAATATATGTATGAATAAGGTGTGTGTTAGCATAATAAATGTTAATATTATATATTATCAGAATATGTACATAGAAAAATTTATTGAATAAAAATATAGTGTACATGTATTTATTAAAAATAAACAAAGCATTATATAAATATTAATTTATAATTACATGAGGTATTATCTGAAAATGAAATATGAAATAAATAAAAATACATGAAAATGGTAAATATGGATTATTTAATTAAAGATATTAAAGAAATGGGAAAATATCTAATAAATACAATATTAAATAAATTAGAAAGGAAAAAATATTAGCAAATTATCAAAATAGAAGGGAATATACAAAAAAATCAAGTTTTATCAATTAGGAAGTGTCTAATTAACAATTTTCGGATAATAACAACCTTAAAAATCAAATTTGGTAATTAAAAACTGCATCTAACGGTCCAAAACGAATCTGCAAAATCCAACGAATGAAGTTGAAGCCCAAAATAGCGCCCAGGAGCACCGAACCAATGAGATCCAACGGCCCAGAAACGATCAGGCTAATCTAACGGTTCGGATGCGTCTCATCTGATCACGGATGACAATGCACTTGAGGTTCATCGTGCGGCTTGGATCAGTGATCAAGATCGGATGCAGTGCTCGAGATCCATCCAACAGCGCAGATCAAAGCTGTAGGAATCAATCGCGAATGGTGCTGCGCTCGAGGAAAATCAGATGGCCCAAGTTTGAGATATCTCTGATCAAACACGTCGCTCGAGGCCCATCAAATGGCCCAGATCGAGGCGCTCTGAGGAGATCACGAACGGATGCTCCGATCAAGGAAATCGGACGGCCAGAAATAATCAGGGACGATCGAACGATCAAGATGAGTTTCGTTCATCATGAAATGCGTGTCTCGAGGAAAATCTGATTGTCTAGAAAAAATTCGTTAATCCGAGATCACGAACTAGCACTGCCCACGAGGAAATCAGACGATCCAGATTTACGCTCCTCTAACGATCAAGGATCCAACACCATTCTCGAAGATTATCGAACAGCCCAGATGTGATCCGCCCGATCCGAATACGTATGCATGATACGAGGATGATTCGACGTCCCTGAGACACAGATCCGAGATTATTAGCCGAAAAATCCAAAAAAAATTGATTAAATACTCCAAAAATCTGAAAATCAGTTTATAAATTCTCAAAAATTTCTAAAAAATTTCTTGCTAATCTCTTATGCTTGGGGGGCACGAAATTTTGAAGAATTGACAAGTTTTCCACAAGATGACACCCCAAACTTGCCATTTTCCACTCTTTTAAACTCTATATAAACATCCCTCATGCTCACAATTCATCTCATCCCAAGAAACAAGAGTTGAATTGTCATCTTATTCTCTAAGCCCTCTTCTTGGCTCCCCTTCTCACTTTCTTTTCTCTCTTGTGTGTGAGAAGTTCATTGGTTTTGGGTGATCTTCTTGGTGTTTGAGCTTTGGGAAACATTGCTTCAACTTTGGGGAGAAAGCAACACAAGGTGGAAGTGATTTCTCTTACACCCCTTTTTCTTAT
>JAJIYU010018462.1:0-11234 GCA_030144865.1 Tinospora cordifolia
ATGTACAAAAGTTTTTGATATGCTTGGTTTGTTTGAATTGAAATAATGATTTAGATGTTTAGAAAGATTCACTGGGCTATGTGCTCACCCCTTCCTTCTATTTTTCAGGTATTTGATTTACATGAAGACCATGAATATTAGTTAAGCTTTTTTTAAAAGGTTTCTAATTTTTATGTAAGGGCATGTTGCCCAAGTTTTAAGACTTCCGCTATAATAAATTTTTTTCAAATTATGTACTCAATTTTATTTAATTAATTGAGTTTATGAATTTCAGTTATTTCTTTTACTATTGCCTTATTAAATTCTTAAATTTAAGTTATATTCTGTTAAATACAATCAAGGCATGAAATAATTGAAATAGAAAGTCAAGTGTGGGTCACTTGTAAAGTAACACCGGCCCAACTCGCTGTTTGGTTTAATCCACCGTCAAGAGAATGGTGGCCGTGTCCAATGCTTAAAGATGCGGGGGTTGGGGTGGTGGTGATGGTGGCATCGGCTGCAGTATCCTACATGGTCTCCCAAGTCGAGGAGGCATCGTAGTCTGCATAAAACATTAAACTTTCATCATTTCTCCAAATTAAGTAGACCACAACTTTAAATGGTTATAATAAAAGAAAACTACATGCTAAGGTAGCTATCTCTTAGTAATACTCTAATCCCCTAAGTTCAAGTTCTAAATATTAAAACTCACTAACTCCCAATGAAAGTCAAACTCCCCTCATGATATGGCCACTCTCACTCGGTTCCTCTTCTTATCATTCAAAGCTAGAAAGTTTTCGTCCATAATTCCATTGTGCTACTTTAAGTCATTCCTAAGGTTCTCCTAACTTCCACGATTACTCTGAGGTTCCCTAGGTTAATACCAATTGTTATTATTTAATTGGAAAACCTTGGGATCTGATATAAACATTGTCGAGACCCCTTCCCTAGGGAGAAAGACGAACCGACCGGCACAGTGTTCTGACAAACCCATTCCCAAACTGAGCTTGACCAAAACATTGTTAAGCCTCTTCATAACACCATATATAACACTATCATAGTAATCATAATAAATGTGGAAGCAACTAGAATAAATAATTACAAATAAAATTTTTTTTACAAATGTTAATTATATATACAGTATCCTAAATGTAGCAGAAGTGGAATGCCTAAGTCAAAATGTTTATAGTATTTTACTCACTTCCTATACATTATACTAACTCTCAAAACAATAAACCACGTAATGAAACCTACCGAAGTAAACATGGTGTACTCTATGCGATGACCACCTTCTTCCCCTTATCTATAGAAGAACAACCTGAAATCTTAGAGTAGTGAGCCAATTTTGTCCATAGTGGCTTAGTGAGTAATGTAACCTAATCTATAACTTAGAACAAAAATTCTAGAAAAATAATGTCATGTATGAGTGCACAATAATAATAATGTGAATGAGTGCAATATTTAATGAATGCTAAATCCACAATGCAGTTGTACACCTTCTATTTTGAAAATAGATTTAATGTGAAAAACACATAAATCCACTCGAGCGGAAGAAACCCGACGGCAACGTGTATAGGTGACGACCCCAATTTGGGCCTGCAGAACCCCCTTCAGGGCACTCTGTGCTAGGTGGTCACTAAATACTCTAGGGAGCCCAATTAATAGACCTGGCCCGACCGCACCTCAGGGTGCAACAGCCACTCGTCCTTAATACTCTACCACATTCAATACCCTAACTCGCACCCAGACCTTAATATTTGGTGCACATTTCCATTTAAATCACATTTAAAGATTGCAAATGCATTTCAGTATGTAAGAACATTTCATTTATGATAGAATAACAAGTTAAGTGATAAATTAGAAAACACTACTCACAAGGATGCTCAGCTCCCGGTGCTCCTCTAGTGACTGGTCGCGTGTTGTTGATGTTTGATCCTGCATGATCAACTTAGTTTCTTAATATCTACATAAAACTTGGCTCAAATTCTAACTTTACGGTCTTTGGTCAATCAAAGGATTGATTTGGTCAACTATAGTCAACTTTATCTAAACCTAACCCTCGCCGACTTGTCAAATCAACAAGGTCAACGTGATTAACAAGGTCAATTAAGCCTTTAATATTGACTCAAAATACTACAAATATGTATTGTCAACATGTGTCTCACCTTCGGTACACAATAACTAACCACTTTTATAAATTTGGTCGTTCAATACATAAGTATTATTTCTTATGTTATATATTTCCCTAATAAGTATTTTATAATGTTATACAATATTATATAACATTTTTCCTCTACTTATCATTATTTTTACTCCATATACATTTTTTTTATATTATGAATTGATCCTCAAATCCCATAAACGTGAATTTAACATATCCATTGTCCTCCAAAAATCTTAATTTTAGTGTTATTAAGTTCAGGGTTTCATTCTGGACATTTTAGTACCCACCAACTAAAATTTCAATATTAATGGGTATACCCCCTACGTGTCGACTTCCAACTATCATATAATTTCTTAGGGTCAACAAGGATACAAATAATATACATATTTGTATTCTACTGATAAATTAGAACGCAATGATATATATATATATATATATTATATAGTTTCATTTCTAAAAAAAATATGCCCTAATTTTGGATCGGGCATTAAATTAATACATTTATTGAAACTATACTATAAAATTAAAATTCACAATTTGTATAATAATTCGAAATTAAAAAGAAAGAAAAGTGATTTACCCAAAATGTCGAATCCTCATAAATGAGCAACTCCTCTTTCCTCTATTTTTTTTCCTTTTTCTTTTCTTTTCTTCTTCTCTCTTTTTCTTTTATTTTCCTTTTTCTCTTTTTCTTTTCTTTCTTCTTTTCGTTTTTGGCCTTTTCCTTTTTCTCTTCATTTTCTTTCTTCCTTTTTTTTTTTGATTCTCGAATGGAAGTTTGAGCAAGTGAGGATGAGCAAAATGAGAAAATGGGAAGGGGTATTTATAGCCAAAATATGGTGGGTCCCCTTGGCCAAAAAAGTCGAAAATAGTGGCTTATCATTATCTCTCTATTATTCTCTCATTATCCCTTTATTATTCTCTTATTGCCTCCCTATTATCTCTTTATCTCTTGATTATCCTTTTATTATCTCTTTATTATTCTGAATGAAGTAAAAAATAGTGGCTCATCATTATCTCTTTATTATCCTTTCATTATCTCTTTATTATTCCCTTATTATCTCCCTGTTATTCCTATTATCTCTTTATTAGCTCCTTATCATCCCTTTATTATCCATCCACATCATCTTAGATTATCTTGTTATTAGTTATTTATTTATTTTGCAATTATCCATCCAACTCACCTTCAATATTATCTCTTTAATATTATTTGATTATTAATTTTATTTTCCAACCAAGCATACACACACACACACACACACATATATATATATATATATGATGATATAATACATACATACATACATATACATACATACATACACACATGTATTATATCATATATATATATATATTATCTTATACATGTATTTATACAAATATATATATACATGAAATTAATGTATTGAATGAATTTACCTCATCATATTATTTTATTTTATTTTAATGCCCACATTAATTAATTTCATTTTCTAAAATCATATATTTTCATTTAATTCACACATTAAATTATGCAATACCCGTAAAATCATGTATTTTCACTTCTTATTCATCAATAAATACATGAAAATACATGTTGAACCCATCGACTCAATTTCTTAAAAATACGAGTCGTTATAATACTAGTGGCTGCACTGGTATTAGCAACTATGGTGCTATTAGTAACTGTAGGATTCTCATTACCTGCTCTTCCATTTTCTATGATGATCTCTGGGATGTGAACCCCTATTTATCTTTCTGCTACTAGCATGGCCTCATCTCTAGGCGCAAGCTCCTATCTAGTTTCTCTTTTGACTACCGTTCTACTATGTTCTTCTCTTGTGCTCAACATTATCGAAAAGTCAAAAATGCTTCAGTATCCAATAATTTCATCCTACCAAAATGGCCAATTTCAATAACCAAATCAAATCAAGCTTTATTTCTAAAACCTTGGATTCCGAGACTTGTGATAATGATCATTGCTTTCTACCCACCTATACCCTTTTGCGTTATCGTGCTACTATGACTCTAGATTTGTGTTTCTAAGTTCTCGATTCATTTAAGTGGTTTAGATGTTTATGCTTCTAAGTTAACAGTATTTCATTTATTTCTGGGTAAAGGAGTTTGGGTTATGATACTCAAAATAATCAAACTATGTATATAACAAATAATCACCCAACAAAAAAGTGAACAATACACGCTAGCGTAATGCAATCCCAAGCTTCCATCTGCGCTTCCAAGTTCGGGAACCCCATCTTACCCTCGCCCTTCTACACAGACTTCCATCCAGAATTACATAACACCCATACAATGACGTGAGTGTCGCAATATCCATGACTGCAGATGTCCCACCATATTTAACTGAGCCCTTAGTTAAAAATAGTGCGATAATGCACCTGTGGATGTGTTTAAAGGTTGACGTAAGACCCACCATACTGTACTGCCACATCCCAATACAATACAGTATGTATAAGTTCAGCCAAAGAAATCGATCACTCATCAAACATGGTCTATCATTCTATGAATCCAGGATTCATCCGTATCCCTAATTCCTTATGCACCCCATCCTACATAGAGACTAGAGATATAGGATCCTCCCAAACTTGGGGCCTGACCAAACAAGTGTGCGTTTAAACACATTTTTTGTCTCTAGCCTATGTCCTAAAAGCTTTTATTTTATTTATGATCCACTGTGCTTTCTAGACAACACCCGATCTCTACCTAGACATACGGTTTCATTACTTTACTTGGATAATATATTCGTTAGTAGGATTGTCAAGTTTGACTCCATAAAACTTTTATGTGACACCACCGTCTCAAGTTTTGGACCTTTCTTGCATAAGCATCAACCCTCAAGGACATATTTCCAAAGCAGAAGTCAAACCATCAAGAATATTCTTCAAAGAAGAAGATTACACCTTTAGGGATGTCTACCCCGTACAGACGTCACACTCTCAAGGACACCTACCAATACTGAAGTCATACCCGCGACTGTGAACTCAAGCACATTGGCATTACCCTAGTCTTTTTCTAAGCTGCTAGCTTCCTGTTGACACCTATCCATTTCTTTAAATCCTTTGTCGAAGAAATCAAGTCGAGCGAGAGATTCATTTTTTAGTGAAAATTAAACTTCGGTGAAAAAAAATTAAGGCTAGACTAGTGTATCATAGTACTGGGGTCTGTTACCAATTTGCTTCACGCCAAGGGGGTGCATTTCCGCGCTAGACCCATAGCACATGACGGGAGGTTCGATTGAGAGTCGGGTTGTTACATTTGATGTGGAGAATGAATGATAATTTTGGAGTTATGGAAGCTCGAGGTAAAAGATTTAATTATTTTGAAAATTTATAGAAGTCTAATATTTTTGAGAGAAATATTACTCTTTTAATCTTAAATCCTTGAGTTGGTAATAGTTAAAATAAAATATTTTCTGGATATGAATACGAAGGATGAAATTTGAAGGTTTGGGACTCCCAGTATATGGAAATAGGAATTTTAGGGAATTCTAGTTTAGGCCTAGATTTTTGGAACCCTTGTTTTGATATAAATAATTTTCTTGGGAGATAGAAAAGATTATTGGAGAAATTCTAAAAATTCTAAGATCTAATGCTAAATTTATTTTGAGGTGGATGAAAAATAGAAAATTGAAAAGACTAAATTTTTAGAATTTAATCCTTAAGAAAATTTTAGGAATATCAAATCCTTATAATTATTTTAGTTCAGGAGTACTAATTGAAAAAAAGGAACTGTAGGAATTTACTATTATGATTTTAATTCGCAGATTTAAAATCAAGAAGCGAGAAAATACATTGAAGAGGCGCAAGGGATCCACAGTATAAGGTGGGTGAGATTTCGTTGCCCACTCATATTATATAGATTTTAAAGTCAAAACATGATGCTTGGTAGCTTTATAAATTTTTGATGCATGCTAGAAATATTGTGTGATCTTGATTGGAGTGATGTAATGATATCATGATGTCCGGTTAAATGTTTTTCTTTACAATTGATGATAAAAATTGTAACACCTTAAAATTTTACGAACGCGTATATGTCGTGAGTCAATATAAAATAAAACATTATTTTTGTAAAAAAATAAAAATTCAAAATAAAATAAACAAGTACTACTAAAAACTTAAAATAAAATATAGATTTTAAAATTAATAATGTTTGAGAAAAAAATTTTGAGATTCGCGAAAAAGAAATGAATGAATATTTATTAAGTACACATAGACTATTGTTGGGACTTTAAATTAAATATTAGTTGATTAAAATATTGATGAATTAAAAATCAAACATTTACTTAAGAAATAAATCAAGTATTTGATTGATTGAAAATAAATAAATAAATAAAGACATATGATGCTTGGGTAGGCGCGAGAGGTGTGAAAAATTTAACTTCGTGCACACACGTCATTTTGTTTTGTGTGAAAAAATTAAATAAACAAAATTATAATAAAATAAAAATAAAGAAATTCAAACCAAAAGAATAAGAGAAACAAATCTGGAAACATCACGATTTGAGCAAAGAAGAATTTGGAAATTTGAGGAAAGAAGAAGAATGATTGAAAAAAATTGGGGCGTTGATTTTAGTTTCGCCGTGATGATTGAACAAAGAGGGACGAAGAAAAATCTGGAAATGTTTGAGATTTGGGCTAAAAATGGAACAAGGAAGAAACTTGAAGGAAGAAGAAGAAATGGAAAACAGACAACGAAGGATCAAAGCTCTGTTTTTGGGGTTTCATTTGTATGGGGCTTTGGTGTTGAATGAAGAAGAAAAACGATGAACAAAAAGATGATTTGGGGTTTCTTTCGTTCGTGTGTTGTAGGTTTTCAAATTTGGGGGTTTTGGGGTGGCTGTGACGATCGAATGAAGAACAAGATGATGAGAAAAAAAAAACAACAATTTTCAGATCTGGTGCGTTGCTGGTTTGGAAAGGACTTCAGATCTAGAAAGTTTGGGCGTTCTAGGGCATCATCCAAAGGAAGAAGATAAGAAGGTTTTGCGATTTAGATGTGTGTGAGTGTGCATTGCTGTTGCTGTTGGACCGTGAAAGAAGAAGAAACAGAACGTAATGAAGAAGATGAGTGTGTGTTGCTACTACTACAAGTCCGTGAAGAAGAGGAATAACATTGCGATTTGAGTCTTTTGTTGCTGCTGGCGGTGTTTGAGCATGAAACCGTGATGAACGTGTGTTGCAACTGGTGAGTGATTTGTGATTTGGGCATGAAGAAGTAGCTGCAGCACGAGAGACGAATGAAGAACGTGGTAGTGCATTTTGCTCATGCGAAGAAGACGAAGATGCAGCTGCTATTGCGATCTGTCCATGAAGAACGAAGCACAAATGAAGGTGAAAGCTGCTAGTTCATGAGTTGTTGGTTTGTATTTGGCCATTGTTGCACGAAGAGGAACGAAGTAGAAATTACTACTGCATGTGCGCGCAAAGAAGAAAATCAGCTGCGATCTGGCGAAGAACGAACATCAATAAGGGGTTTCACCGTTGGGCGCCGTTCGCGCAAAGATGACGATGAGCAATACCTACTTTCAAAATTTGGATCCAAAAGGTATAATGCTTATATTTTTAGATTTTAAAAATTTAGATAGTTCAAAATTAATTATTTTCTTTGAATATGAATACAAAAAAATAAAAATAAAAATAAAAAAATGATAAGATTTAAAAATTTGAAGCCTTATTCAATATTTTTGTTAGAACTATTATCTATGCTTGTGGATTTTGGATGGATGTTTAAAATATTGAATATCGAAGTTTAGGGGGTTTGGAGATTCAAAGATTAGATTATTTATTTATTTTGTTAGTTGATAGTTAAATAGGAGAAATGTTAAAAGGATTCGATTCTTGAATTTTATTTAAATTATAGGGATGTGAAGAGTGAAATTTTAGAAGTCTTATTTTGTTCATAATAAATTTATTTAGGAGATGAATGAATAATTTTGATATGAAAAGAAATATGAAGTGTATAGCTAACCCAATAACGAAAGTCTTGTAAGGGGTTTTTATGAACTAATTGTTCTACACTTTTTACTTGGTATAACTTTTATATGGGTTATGAGTGGAAACTTAGTTTTCATCAGGGTATATGCCCTTAGATTGCCCACAGGCATTCCTGTCTTCCTCATTTGAATCCAGTCCTACCCTTCCTTCCAAGGTCCTGACATAAGCTCCTAGCTCTTATCGGTCAAGACCTTGGAATCTTGATGTAAATATTAAATATTAGAAATGTTTGATTGAAAAAAATATATTTATTTAATAATTAAAGGATTTTTATGGTTTTAAGCCTTAGATTATGTTATTTGATTTGGAGAAGTAGTAGAGGCCCAAAAAATTTAATATGTAAATTTTCTATTATTAAATAAAAATTATAGAGCAATGAAGAAGGAATTTTAAATTGGAATCCAAATTCAAGTTTTAGTGTTTTAAATTATTAATTTTGATCTAAATAAATTTATTTAGAAGTGAATAAATTGTAGAAACTTGGGAATTAATTATTAAAGTTTTTAATTTCAGAGTGAGAAATCCAGAGACTTGTAGAAATTATTTTATTTTGATTATATGAAATTCTAGAGTTTTGAAATGATCCTAAATTAGTTGAAATTAATATTTAGACTTTATAATTATTTTAAAAATTATTTAAGCATAAAAATATTTTTGAATGAGATTGAATGTGAATTAGAAACTTAAAAAATTTTTATTGATTGTTGAATTTTAGATTTTACAATTTTAGAATATCAAATATCTCGAAGGTAAGCAAGGTAGCCCTGCAGGTCTGTGTAATTAGGTGAGCGGGATTTCTTTGCTCATGCGTATTATATGGATTAAAATTTAAAGCATTTGTTTGAATAGTTCTAGGTTATTAGAATTTTATTATGAAATTTTTTGGTGTGCTTGGATGATAATGTGATGAATGATGACCTATTTCATTTCACGCATGATTATTTCATGACATGCATAAAAAGAAGAAATGCATTAGGTACCATTATTTCATCATTTGATTACCATGTTAATTGTTTTCTTATAATAATAATTATTTATGCAAACTGCTACTAAATTACATGCATAATATGAGTAATTTTCTTGCGATGTTTGGTATGATTGAACTTATATGTAAAACTAAAATAAGATGAAAGATTATTAAAAATTCACATATCAGTATGATAGACAAACCTGAAGCAGATCGAGGTGACATCTCATATATGTCACCGCTTGAGATCGACGAGCCACAAGGCTGATCGCAGGTATTCCCAACCTTGAGCTACCTGCGATTGTTAGAAGTCTTTAGGAGGTAGTACGAGGCTGCAGTAAGTACTCTCTTTTAGACTGTAATACTGAGAGATGGCTGATTTTAGATGGTACTCGAGACCTTCTTTGATTAGACTAGATCACGGGGAATACCAAGAGTCATCTCAATACTCTTTCGGTTATAGAATTCAACCAAAGCCAAATGAATGTTTTAAACGCCTAATGTATGAAAGTGTTTGTAATATTTTGAATTTTGATTTGTATAATGTGTATGATGTGTAGGAATGATCTACTAGGATATTCAGCTCACTCCCATTTCATTTTCAGGTACCCATGAACATAGCATACTGTAACCTACGTCAGAAAACTCTCCCTTTTGTTTGAAAACCTCATGGGAAGGTTATCCGGAATAGGAGGATTTATATGTTATATTTTGCTTATTTTATTTTGTAATAGATCTGGATGCATACTTTTCTTTTGAGTGTAATTTCACTGCTTTACATGTAATTACCTTGGTTTTGATTAGGTCAATGTAAAATGATTTTAATGATTTCATCCGTTGTAGCATTTATTCCGATGATTTTACGTTATTTGTTACATGAATTTTCAGCGAAATGATTTCTAATTTTAATTTGTTTTGTCTAACTGTGAAAATTTGGTAAATACAGTGAAAAGTTATTTTGAGCTTTTGTTTTATGCGAAATATGTTTTCATATATTTCTTTGAGAATTATCTATAAGAAACTTGAATTTGAAGAAACTTGAGGTATCATGTCTTCAATTTTCATTTGTGATTTTGGAATAATATGCGTCCTATTTTTAGTGGAAAGATTGTGAATGTAGTCTTCTTTCTGATTTAATGCCAAAAAGAACTACGAGTTCACAAACTCTGGCATGATTTAATACAAGGACTGTGATATTCTTACCTAGGTATCATGTGTGATATCCATGAAATTTTCATAAAAGAAATATGGAAGCTTACCAATAATCTGATGAATAGGATATGGCTGAAGATCCTCTACGCAGGATCAGAGTAGCGCAACGGAAGCAAAATTGGCAATTGGAAAATGTAGATCGACTGACAAGGTAGTTACTTTCTATCTATTTGATCTATCGACTTAGTGGGTAGACTAAAGATTGACATATTCTAAAAATTGTGAGATATATCATTTGGGTATTAACTTGATTCAAATTTCGATGACCAAATTTTATTTAAGGGGGGTAAGTTGTAATACCCCGAAATTTCATGAACGTTTACACGTTGCAAGTCAATATAAAATAAAATATTATTTTTATAGAAAATGAGATGTGACGACCCACATTTTTAACATCGGAACGACGGGTCTGACATACATGTACTCAATGTATTTTCTGGAATGATAATGACAAAATACAAAATTTTCCTCAATTTTTCTCAATTTCGAATTTTATTATTAAAGGAAATGAAAATAACTTGAGAAAATAAAATTTTAAGGAGAAAACACATGAAAATATTAGGGAAAGGTGTTTTCTTGAGGAAAATAAATTATATGATTGATTTATGAATTTTTGGGACAATTATCAGATTTTTATAATGATAAATGAAATTTTTGGATGAAAAATATGATTTTTGGGAGAAAATAATTGAATAAATGTTGTAATTGGGTATAATGTTGATATTTTGATAGAAAATGATGAATTAAACAATTTATGATTGTAGAGGACAAAAAATGTGAAATTTCGGTATATAATACGTATATATTGGAGTATATAAGTGAAAAGAAAAAATCAAAAACAAAAAAAAAAAAAAAAAAAAAAATGGGGGGGGGACCTGGGTTGACCCAGGCGCTGGGCCTGGGCCGGCCCAGGCCCCACTGG
>JAJIYU010018463.1:0-11191 GCA_030144865.1 Tinospora cordifolia
CTTGTAATGTGCTAAAGATTATATGAGTCCGTTTATTTTTATAAGATAGTGATAAAAGAATTGAATTGATTAATATTATTAATTGATAAACCTACAATGTGTATAAATAAACAAACTCTTGATCTGGACTAATCTGGATGTTGGCTGGTGGTGGAAGCAAATGCGTCAATAATGATAGAAGTAGATTAAAGGAGAAGCAAGCACAACCATGGTCTACAATTTAAAAAAAAATGCAAAAACAACACTATCATGGCAAAGGAATATGTGAGCAATAAAAATGAATAACATAAAACAATCATAAATGGCATTAAGCAGCCGCAAGTGGCATAAAATAGCTATGAATGGCATAGAACAACCACAGATGGCATAGAACAGCTATGAATGACATAGAATAGTTGCGCATATCATAACCAATGCAAATAAAGGCAATAGAACAACTTAAAAAATAAACTTAGCAACAATGCATAACAAATCATCATAGGAAAACAACACAAAGGTATATTTGTATCTTACAATAGTTGTGAGAGAAAAAAAAAATGGTGAGAGAGGCAGCAATGACAAAATGGCGCCAACAATAGCTGCAACGATAACAACAAAGCAAAGCAGCATTGCAACATATGTTATTTTAGATCTTCATTGTTATATTGTGAGCAATGGTTTTAGTTAACCATTGGCCCATAGAACACTAGAAAACCAAGAGAGAGAAACTATTCAAACTCACTCTGATACTATAATAAAAGAATTGAATTGATTGATAGATCAACTTACAATGTGTATAAATATATAAACTCAAGTATATAAATAAAAACTATAAACATAGAAATATAGAATATGAAAATAGATATTATAATATATTGTATATTATAATATCTAAACAAAAAGTGATTAGATATATAAACAAAAAGTGATTCAAAATAAAAATAATATGATATTTGATGTAAGATAACACAAGCAATTAATTTTTTAAAGTAAATTAAACCTTTAAAATAAGCTTTTTTTAGGTTTTGTAAATCATAACATGAGTTTGTGATTATTATTGTTACTTTAGTAGGATAAATTGTGGGGCTCAATTTCATTTGTCTCGTTTTTTGTGCCACCAAATGGGGAAAAAGATTATAATCAATCCTATCACATAGTATCATCTCTTGAGTAGCTCTTAGGGACAGGGTTGGTCCTATGGTTCTGGGACCGAGGGCAAAATTATAAGTTGGGGCTCTAAAAATAAGGTGCCCAACTTAAAAATAAATAAAAAAATATTTTTTAAGAAAAGTAAAATTTTTTAAGTTATTAATAATAAATAAAGAAATTAAGTTAATGTCTAACATTTTTTTAAAATTTTTTTAAAAAAGATTTTTTAATATTTCTTCATAATTTTTTTAATTTTTTATATTTATTTATTTATTTATAAGGCCTCCAAAAATAAGGGGCTAGGGCTGTCGCCCTTTGAGTCCATACTTAGGGCCGGCCTTACTTACAAGTAACTATAAAGTCAAAGAATACAAAGAGAATATTTTGATAGTGTCATAATGTACTCCATGTATTAGTTAGTATAATGTTTGTATATATAAGCTTTGTTGAAGATCCACAAGTAGTTATTATGTTGGTTACCATATCTGTTACCACATCCACATAATGTGTAGATTGTCGAATTATTCATTTTTGTTCCTTAGCTATAATTGATTTCAACTATGTTTGGGACTCATGAACAAGATATTTATTAATTGTGCAACTCCAATTAGTTTTTACTCCTTACACATGCAAGGGTTTCTATAATTTCTTGTACCACCATTAATACAGCCCACATAATCTTTTGAACATTGCTCTAAATGATGACTTCAATTACAATGCTTAAATCCTAATGTGCTAATATCGATAGTAATCTTCAAACCCAACATATGTTATACTTCAATCAACTGTTTTGATTATTTAATCTAATAACTTCTACTTCATTACATTTATCCCATTAATTTTTTTTAAGTATTAGCATTATTTATAAAACAATGAACTATCATTACCTTCTTCATAATAGTTTAACCTTTATTAAGACATATTTAATAAGTACATTATATTAATGATAAACAACTCAAAACATAATTAGAACTTTTATCATATTCAATACATACAATATTTATGCTACTACTTTTCTTCTACAACTTTAAATAGTCCCTTCCAATGCCATTTTTGGCAATAAACTACATTCATTCAACTTTTGACAAATTTTTCATCTCTTAATAACGATTGCTTCTATATATAGATATATATATATATAATAATGATTGCTTATATATATATATATTGGTTCCTCATGGTGTATCCCTAGGCCAGCTTATGTGCGTCCTCAAGACTAAATCACCACTCAACCACAGATGAGGATTGAGTCTCTCAACAATTGTCACTGCATTCATAAGGATTTGAACCTCGAACCTTGCTTAAGTGGAATGACAAGCAATCCATCAGACCAAGTAATTGTTGGTAATATTGAGTCCTTTTAGGTCACTGAGGTCTCATGTCAAGCTAAGTATCTTGTTCTCCCATCACTAATTGCTTACAGAGAAACTAGTATGTCTCAACCCTTAATTAACAAGTTTAGATGAAAATTCAAAGATGGAAAGATGTCATTTTCTCCTTAAGAGGGAAATAAATACTTCTGAAAGCAATAGTACAACTATTTTAACTGATGCAATAAGTTATTTTTAAGTTGCTCACTAGAATATGAAAGCAAATAGACAGCACTCCAAAGATTCATTAGAAAATTGGAGGGACTTACATATTTTAAGACTCTATAGAAGGAGTGTTAAAATTGCTAGCTTTCGATAACTACAGGCCGAGCTTGCTAAATGAGTTCAAAGTGTTGCAAGAAGAGCATGAAATAGAATAAGTCAACACTAAGGCAAGCTCATGGGCGTACAAATTCAATAAAATTTATCATACTATTAGTTTTATATAGATATAGCTTGATTACTTTGTCCAGAGTGATGGTGGTGAAGATTCTTTGAAAGGCCAGGTTGTCCACACATCAATCACTAAATACAACTTAGTAGTGCTAGTTTGACATCAAGATTACGATAGCAATTGCAATTGAGAAATTCAAAAACAATACCTAAAACGTAGGATATGAATTATCCAAATTAATTGAGATATTAATCTGCAAAATCTATTAGATCATTACTCTAGGTTTTAGAGTCATGTTAGTGCATATGGAATGGAGATAAATGATTAGAATCAAGTGCAGTAGTAATTATCTCAAAATGACATAATGAAAGGAGGCACAATAGTAGTGTATGTAGTTCAATCAAATGCCTACATTTGTAGGGCTTAACCTAGAGCAAAAAGATTTTAATATGATCAAACACACATAACCGCTAAAGGATTGTTGCAACAATATTAATACAACGACTTGCACATTAATACCACTCTTTGCAACACAGATCAAAGTGAAATTAAGATGAACTCTTTTAATTTTTTGAGATTGCTATCAAACTCTAATAATCTTATTAGCCACCAGTGACCATTGACCATGCCATGCTGAATCAGAACAATTACTCTCAAAGTCTACAACTTCACTCTTTACAAAATTGCAAACTCTTAAGAAAACTTAAATGAAAAATAATGAAAGCTCAGGCTCATTTTCAAGGAGCTCTAAATAGTAGATAGGTAGATTTTCATATACCTAAATGATGCCTGAGCCTTTGGAGAACTTTCAATTCATAAGCGCATGTAATAAAGACTGTATATGTAAACGAGATTTTTTGGCATGACTATATATTATACATATTTTGTGACATGCATCAAAAAATATCATGCAGAACAAGTTCGACAAATCTTCAATCTTTCTAATTAGGGTTCAATTCTTCTATAATGCTTCCTTTTCTTCTGAATTGACAAGCTACACAAATAAGATGTAAACAATCCATTGCACTTAGAATAGACATGTTAATCAAATTCCAAAAGGCTTGCCAAAGAGAGTAGAAAAAAAATTTTCCATATGTTTTGCGCAAGGATCATTTTATAAAAAAAAAATTAATGAGCTAACAAAAAAGATTTCCTTTTTATGAAATCTAAGAAGGTAACTTTATTTTATTAAACATATAATATTCTATAACACAATCACATTTGTAATTTGCAAACATCGAGGAATAATTTGAACTTCAAAACTTTCTTGAATTAGAAATTACTTTTTGTGTGCCTAGAAAAATATAAACTTTCTTGAATTAGAAGCTTTCTTTTGTGTGCCCAGATAAATACAGAAGAGCATTTGATATGAATTTGAATTTTAAAGTCTTTCCATCTTTTTCAAACAAATTAACAATAATTGTAACAACCCGGGCCCACCGTGATGATATTGTAATATCCCACATCGGTCCGACTCTAGGGGATTCCTAGGCTAAATGTGCATTCGAGGGTATTTTATTGTGCCAAGCACTTTTGGGAGACTCAGGTTTGAGTGTTACCAAGAACAAAGCCCTACACTCAATCAATGGTGGCTAAGGTGGGGATAATATCGTCACGGTGGGCCCAGGTTGTTACAAATGATATCAGAGCTGCTCTAGGTGTGACGGAGGTGTGAGTCCCAAGGAAATGACTATTCCAAGGGGGTGGATTGTAATATCCCCCATTGGTCTGACTCTAGAGTAATGCATGGGCTAAATGAGCAATTGCGAGCCTTATTAGTGCCAAACGCTTTGGGGAGACTCAAGTTTGAGTCTTGTCAAAAACAAAACCCTACACCCAGTTAGTGGTGGCTAAGGTGGAGACAATAACATAATGATGGGCCTGAGTTGTTACAATAATATAGAAAAATCTCAAAGATTTTGAATCATTTTTTAACACCTAGACATAAAGATAGAATGACAAAATATAATTTATAATTGTGTATGCATAATTATTATTTATGGTTAGCTCCAAACATGACAACTCAAGTTTTTATATCATGTGTGACCAACAATCTCCCACTGGGCATTGTTTGGTACTGCAAAACAAAATAGTGTGTGACATAATGTGTGCAACATATTCAAAGTATGTAGCAGGAGCAAGAAAGAAAACACAACAAGATAAAACATTGATCATTGATCATTCGTTGCGTAATTCATAATGTAACCAAAGAGATAATCAGAATAGAAGTAGTGCACACACAAAAATGGTTCACAACAAAACAACGAAAAGAAGCATGTGACACACACACTGCACACATTGAGGTCTCCCCCTTTTTACACCACATGATGTCAAGGTGCAAAGGAGCCTTCAAGTTGGTGTAGTGTTTGCTAAATTTTTGTTACTTGGTAGTATGGCTATCAGATAACGAACATTCAAATATGTGATGTAGCTCATTTTGATGACACGATAAATGTAGCAAGAGCACGACAAATGTAGCAAGAGAAGGTTAAGGAAATAGAAGCTCCTTTTGATGATACTGAAGCTTCCACACCCCTAGAACGTTGAGCTTGTGGGAACCCTCCAAAAGCTTCTTTGTAATCCTCATCTCTACCTAAAGTAGTGCATTTTAATTCGATGAGATTAAGGTTTTATGAAAACTAAGAAACAAATGGAGTCCACATAAAACACGAGCTCAAGTGCGTGAAAATTCAATAAACTAATTGAACTCTCACTTGGCAGTAACGTAACTTGATCATCTTGCCCAACTTGATGATGATGAAGATTTTTTTTTTTTTTGAAAAGACAAGATTCTATGCTCTACAACACTAAATATAACTGAGCCAGACTAAGCTAATAACATAATTAAGGTTGTAATATTCTCGTTGAGAATGAAAATAATAGTCAAAAAGAATGATAGGAATTATCTAAATTGATTGGGATACTAATTTACAAATTCTATGAGATCATCGCTTTATCAGTATGATATGAGGAATTGGAAACTACTTGCATACTAAACTTGTAAGAAGGCGTAGTTGTAAACAAAAACTCAGAAAATCAACCATTTGACAAGAATTTCTCTATGGAAATAAAAAGGGTTTTATGTTGATTTTTTCCCTTACTTCCTTTCTCTTTATTGTTCTTGTCTCTTTGAATTGGCTTCCATTTTTTATGTAGTTGGTCAAAACGTGCACCTAGAGGAATGGAAGATTTTGATAAAGAAATGGTAGATAAGCAAGGATGGAAATTATTTACAAGAGTGGGACAATTTGTTTTGTCTATGTTAAAATCAAAGATATTATTCTAACTTCACTTTTATAAAAGCTAATCTGGGAAACCGACTCATACCTATGGCGAAGCATATTCTTTTGGGGTATACACTACTATCTAAAGGGCTAAGATGAACTGTTGGAAAAGTAGCATATATTTAAATATGTTCCCCGTGGTTGCCAAGAGATGCTACTTATTGACCTATTTCAATTTATTTGCTTGGGCATTTAGGCATAAGGGCGAGTGTTTGTTTGTCAAGACCCCTTCCCTAAGCTGAAAAACGACCCGATGACCGACATAATGACTCAACGAACTTACTCATCAAGTCTAGTCTGCCTAGTCACCGTTAAGCCTCTCCAATCAATACCATCAACCACATCAGAGTAATTCAAACATTCATTCAATAGAGTACAAAAGTAAACAAAATATTACATATAGTTCTGTTCTCAAAACTAAACAGTTTAACCATTAATTATAGACATACAAGTGACCAACCTCTAATAGAACCTTAAAAAGAACAGGAACCACCCGGGGAACTCGGCTATCACCACGTCTTTCTCTTTGTCAGCTGCTGAAGAACTTGAAATGTTAGTTGAGTAGTGAGCCTAATATACAACGTGACTTAGTGAGTAGTAAAACCAGTATGTCACAAACAACTCACATTCCAAAAATAATGTATGTATGCATGAATAGTAATGTCGAGACATGGCATATAGTGAAAACATTATAAATAATGTAACAGTTAAAGAAGACTAGTTTAAATACATACAGCTCAAAACTATATCAAGACTATGGTTCAAATCATCAAATCCAACCCTAAAGTCATCGCTCAAGCGGATCATGAATAAAGCGTACTAGCCACTCAAGTAAGTCATGAGCTAAGCGTATTCATTGAATACCCTAACCCTGCGCTCAATCCTCAAGTGTCGTACTCAAACAGGTCTAATGTTAGGCACACTGATCATATGCCCTAACCCTGACACTCGAACCTCGAGTTTAATCCCAATCATATCATGTACCCCAACCCCGTGCTCGAACCTCTAGCCTATGGTGTCATTATCGGTGAACGACTACATATATTTCAAAATCAATTAATGTAGCTCAATCACAAGAAGCCATAAAACTAATGTCATTTCAATCATATTTTATGCAATGAATACAGTTAAAGTAGCATCTAAAATAAACTACTCACCTCGGGTCTTGCGCATTGATGTCTTGTTGACACTCGGCCTAGTCCCACCGTATACACTCAAATCTGCATCATTAAAACTCAATTTCAGTTCATTTGTAAAGCGTGAGTCAATTTTAGCTCAACTGTCCCTAATCGGTCGTAGTAAATCCAAATTTGAAGACTCGATCAAATTTGGTCAAACTTCATTAAAATTAGTCGACTTAGTCAAAATTGGTCAACATTGGTCAATTCGAATTAAATTAGGTCAAAATTGGATCAATTTGGTCAAATTTTTCAATTTTCAACACTTAGCCAAATTTTGAGCTTTTTGTCTCATCTGTGCAGTAGATTTGCCGATTTTTCTGCGAACAATCGATAAGTCAAAATTGCCCGAAACATTCTAGATTTCATCTACATCCCCTAAATATTTTTCAAAATTTTAGTTTTCAATTTTTGGACTCCATTTGATATGATTTTCAAGTGGGATGACAGGGTAGCCAAATTTTCAACTTTTGTTCTATCTGCGTAGCATATTTTCTTATTTTTCTACAGGCAATCCATGTATCATATTCAGGTGAAACTTTTTAGATTTAATGTAATCCCCTAAATATTCTCCAAAAGTTTATTTTTCAATTTTTGGACTCCATTTGACATGGTTTCTAAGTAGGATAACAGGAACTTTAATCTCGGGCTTTTTGTTCTATCTGTTCAGTAAGTTTTTCAATTTTCTTGTGATCAATCCATATGTCTGATTTGCACAAAACTTTTCAGATTTTACCTATACGCCCCAAATATTTATCAAATTTTAGTTTTAGATTTTTGGACTTCATTTGATATAGTTTTCAATTAGGATATCAGGAAATTTTATTTCTCGAGTTACATGTGATAGGCAGTCACTAGTTGCATAATCTGACCCGCTTAGCCAATTTAGATTTTGCTTAAATTTGGTACAGTTGTTCTTGGGATACCCAGTGAGGTCTCACCAAATTTTAGCTCAAAATACTAAAATTTGGTCTATCAACGGATCCTCGAAAGTCTCAGCCAAGTCACCAAAAAATTATGGGTTCATGTTCTTATTTGAGTTTCAAGTGTTTATTTCTTTCATTGAACCTCTAATATAAGGGTCGTTTCTTGTATCTATTATGAACACTCTGACCACAAAACATCCCACCATTAGGACCCATTCAAATCCATAAGAGGGTGTCTAAAATCTCATTCAAACACTCCCTCAAACACTTAGTGTGTATTGACAAACATTTTAAAATTTTCTTAGTAGTATTTGTATGCAACTAGGTAAGTTTTCTAAGCATGGGAAATCAAAATTATAGAGGCTTATGGTACTAGATTGATACCTTCCTGGAGCCTCAAGTGTAAAGTTTAAACACACCAAATTTCAGCCCGATGGGACACTCATAACAGCTTCAACCATTGTCCCGAAGTTGCTCCCAGAACTCATTCTGCTGTCATAGTTCACCAGCAACCATCTTCGGCACCTCAGAAATTATGTTCTAGATATCATTTTTCATTTTCTATCAATTGGAGATTGAATACACATTGAGAGGATTCAAACGAGTGATCTTATCTCAAAATTCAATTTCATATGGGTTAGAAACCAGCCTCTCAAAAATTGGATCAACACACTTTTTCCAACAGTTTTAGCGTGCAACTATGTCGACCAACACACTTTCGTGGCCATTTCAGTCTCTAATGGTTAGGGGATTCAACCAACGGTTTGCACATTCTTGAAGAGAGTAGTGAGAGCTTTCCAAAAATCCCAAGATCATCCAAAATGAACATGGGATGAGGAAGATATGAGAGGATGAAGGTAGGGTCTTGCAATTGATTTTCTACAAAAACTGGGTTTCTTGTGTTGTTTTTGGGTAGTTTTGTACAATCCAGAGCTGCCATATGGCCACCAATGTGACCCTGGGGTGGCCTAGTATAATGCCCCGCCGACCAAAGTCCTGGAGTCCTTCGACGGCGGTGTCATTGGCCAGAAATCGTAGCTCAAAACCATGGGCGCTCTGCTAGTTTTCTAGGTTGGAAACAAGGAAAAATGAAGAAGACAGAGGAGGGAGAAAGGAAAAGAAGAGGGTTGGGCGCATGGCCCAGGCCCATGCGCCAAGGTTGCCCAAGTACAACAAATTTTTTTTTTTTTTGTTTCCTTTGTATATGTATACATAGATATACATATTTATTTTATTTTCCTTGCTATTATTATTATTATTATTATTATTATTATTATTATTTTATATACATCTAACCCAAAAATAACATTTTCCACTCAAATATCAAATAATTATCCAAAAATTTATTATTTCTTTCTAAAATTTTAAATAAATTCTCCAAAAAAATCATATTTTTTTTCAAAAATCACGTTTCTTAAAAATTTAACATATTCTCTTTTCAAAAATCATATTTCTCAATTAACCTAATTTCTGCCAATTAAATGGGTAAAATTAGGAAAAAAATAGAAAAATTCATATATTTTCATTAAGAATTTCAGAAAATATGCAAAAATCATGTGTGATCACAGCTTGGAAGAAATCTTTTGGAACTAGAGAATTTTAACAAAAATCAAGGTGTTCTTGAAATTAATATATATCAACACGTCTTCCAATTGTGACTCGTTTGGTGAGCACAAGGTGCTCTATGATTAGAATTGTTTTCTGTGCGGCCAATACCCTGAAACTGCTATACACCTTTTTACATACCGTTAACACTTAAGATGTTACTATTCATGTGAGAAAATTACGGAATGCTTGTTTAGTGAGAAAAGAGGTAAAATATAGAATCCTAGAATATAGGGGTAGATTAACATGTGAGTATAATATATTTACATTAATTGAGTGTTCATTGGTGAAATAAGACTAAGTCACGGTTGACTTCATGAACTCATCTTTAATAGAAGATAATCCCCAAAAGCAAACTTCAATGGTATCTTCGAGATGATAGTTTTAAGTGATAAAGCTCTCAGACGATCATAATCATAAAATAACCGTTAATTGTTGAAGATAAAGATCAGATCAAGAGATTTAGCCAAAAATGTCAGTCACATAGTTGCAACTATATATTCATAAAATATTAATGGCCCATATTCTAAGTTATCTTGTTGTAACTCTCACGTGAGTCTGTATGTCCTCAATAAGCAAGATTTTGAAGGAGGTTGACAACGAAAAAAAGAACTTTCACTATGAAGTACTTGAGGGAGTGCTATCCATCAATGTTGAAGTACAAACACTAAGTCATTATAGCGAGGGGATCTCCACGGAAGCTTTGCTACATCATGACATGATTTGTGATGTGATTGGCATTGGTTTTAATGTATTAGCCCATTTATGTGTGTACTTATTGATTCTTGGTAAAACTTTTACACTTGAGCATGATCTTGATTCTTGTAGATGTAGGCCGTAGTGTTGAACTGTGTGGACAATCTTGTGTTTGCACATTTTATTCATCTGCTTCGTCTAACTTGATTACCAACTCATACTAGATAATGGCTAAAATTATAGCTATAATTATAAATTTTAAGTCAAATAGATATATTTAGATAGTGTCTTTTACGTACAAGATAGGTTTGCCTAGGATGATCAATATTCTGGTAACTTGATATCTCTTATATGATAGCTAAAACTTTTAGTTCTTCCTGCACAACGTGTAAAGTGTCAATGTCGGCCATGGAAGAATCATGACCAGCACCTATTAATATTTCATATTCAAAACTAAAGTAGTGTCCCGATGACTTCTTGAAGGTTAAAAGTATCCTTGCCGTGCATTAACGTAGTGTACGTAAAAGGTTGTTTAGTGGAAACTAGAAGGGATCAAATAATAACTCAAAAACAATTAATACCACATAATTTTATCAGGATCCTTTTGATG
>JAJIYU010018464.1:0-11225 GCA_030144865.1 Tinospora cordifolia
TAAATAAATAAATAAATGTAATTTGACATTATATTTAATTAATGAACCCGACAGTTGAATTCTCTTTAACAACCAATTCTTTTTAATCAATAAAGAATGTCTTTTATTATCCGGGTAGTATGCGCGCCACTGATATATCGTCAGAAACCATCGTAGCTGCAGTTCCCATCAGGTCGATAAGGTTTGCACTACCAGATCTGCGGGCACGATAGCAGCTCGTTAATTCTCTTTCCGACGTGGCGTTTCTTGACAGAAGAAGTCGGGAAATAACGCAGCTCTCGGAGCGCACAATCACTCTGCTTTCATTCAAATCTAGGAGGGAAAAACACAAAAAAAAAAGTGAAACCATCTGAAACTTCTGTCTCTCTCTCTCTCTGGCTTTCACTTCCACTTCCTGTTTCTTATTTGCAGAGAAAGAGGGCGAGAACGACAACAAGAAAGAGCAGAGATTCAATGGCGGAAACCCTAAGTCCCGATCCAACTGTAGTGACGAAACAGAGAGCTTCAATGGCGGCATACCGTCTTCAATCTCCGACGAGCCCTTTCTTCTTGGGCTCGAACGACGACCAACTCGAACGAGCCCAGGCTAGAGCCGCTCGGGCCGCCGCTAGTCGTCGCAAATCCATTCCTGCACAGCCTTCCTTTGCTTCCGTCGCTCCTCCAGATCCTTGTTTCACTAAATCCCAGATCATAGAACTCTTCCACAATTGCATCAAACTCGCTAGCGAAAACGTACATCATTTCTTCCTCAATCTCCTTCTCTCTCTCTCTCTCTCTCTCTCTCTATATATATATATATATATATATATATATATATATATCTTAACGGAAAATTTTGTTTTTAACGTTTTGCAATTTAAATGCCTACTTCGCATTTGATAGAGCGGAGTAAAGGAAGTGGTTCACGTAGCTTAGTTGAACTGAGGTTTATCTTGAGTGATTTTTAAGATTTTCTTTTTATTATCTTTTGTTATATATTTGTAACATAGTTATGCTTTTTTGATGAACAGAAAATTAATCAGAAGAATACTTGGGAGCTGGGGCTAATAGATCATCTGAGTGAGATTATTAAGGCGGAGGCGGAAGATGACGTGGAAACTAATTTTCAAAAGGTATGTTGTGATCTGTTAAGGTGTGTGTGGTTGTTGGCTAGGTCTGCTGGTTTAATTTAATTTGATTTTTTTTTTAATTTTTTGGGGGTTAAATTTGAGTTTTCGTATGTGCAAGGCAAGTTGCACATTGGAGGCTGGGGTGAAGATTTATGCTTTGAGGGTTGATTCGGTGTATTCAGAGGCGTATAAGGTACTTGGAGGAATTAATCGCGCAGGTCGCGAAGATGAACAAGGTTAGCTTGTTATTTGCTGGGGCCTGCTTGTTTTGTCTTTTGAGGTTTAGCTTTTTAGTTGGGCATGCTTTGATTGAAATCGGTGCTCGCGTTTATCTTGGATGCTTGCATTACTCAGTCTTTATTTATTAGATCTTTTTTTTTTTTTTTTGGGAAATGTTAATGAACTTCAAGGCTCAATTTATAACTTTTGAAATTGGCTCTCGGTTGCAAAATCTTATGCAAAGTAAAGTTTGGAGCCTGTGCAACGAACTAGGTTACTTTATGTATGAAATTTGCTATTTCTACTTTCTAGTTTGGTCATCAGAGGTCCTTGAGGATGAATGGAAGTGTTGCATCCATGATACTGCCTATTATCATAATCAGATGACCAATGGTCATCGGCTAGCATTCTGTGATGACCTGAGATTGATTTATCATATCCCTTCCTACCCACATTAGACATTTGCTGGTAAAGAGATTTTTTTGAAAAACTTCTGTAGAGTAAGTTATTTTACATAGGCAGTAAAGCCAGTAATGTCCTACTATAGCATGGTGCATAGAGCTCTTGGCTATGCATAGTCCTGGGAAATGGTGATGAATTAAGATGAAATGTACTGCTAAGATGTGATGTACTGCACATTATAAAAAAAGTTACTTTACTCTCTTTATATTATTGTCTTAAGTTGAATTGTCTCCCATTTTAAATCAAAATCTTATAAACATGTGAGGGAAATCCTAAAGGACATTGTTACATTCTCTCCATTATTTGGAGTCTTTGACTGCCTTCTCATTATGAGACGTACAAGCATCTTGTAATTGGCTCTTATTGTGTTTCACACCCTGTTCAAATCATAACAGAGGCTAATGCAGAGGGTGACAACAGTGAAAGTGTTCAAGATGAGAGCCGTACCAAGAAAGAATCAGAGAAAAAGGTTATTCTCTGTTTCAGTAAATATATCCTTTCTCACTGACTTTATTTCTGTATTTCAAATATTAATGTACTTTGCAAGATGATGGCTCAAAGCAATCAGACATGCAGGTGTCCCCTTTATCAACATTGGAATCATTTGAGGCTCTCAACGTGAAGAAGTTTGATGGTAACTTCACATTCTAGCTTATTGCTTTTGTGAGTTAAAGGTCTAGCTGTTGTCTGATAATAGTGTATTTTTTATGTAGCTGCATTTGCGGTGGATCCCTTATATCATCAAACATCTGCACAATTTGATGAAGGTGGAGCCAAGGGTCTTCTTTTGAATAATCTGGGAGTATATGGTGGCTGTTGGGTGGTATTTGATTCTCTAGAAGCGCCGGGGAAATGTATGCAGAGGGAAACACAATATGACAAATCAGATGTGGTTGATATTTCTTTTGCAAGAGGTGTGTTTGCTTGAGCTCTATTTTTGGTTTTTGTGTTTGGTGAAAGAACAAAATTCTTTTCTTTTCCCTTTACTAGTTGATTCTTTCCCATGTTTACAGAAAGTGTCGAACAAATGGCAATCAGTATGAATACAAAAGATGAAATAGCACCATCTCTTAAAAATATCATCGACCAGTTTGATGAAGATAACCAGAGGCCTCCAAATATACCGTTGAATGGGCTGAGAACAAGTGGACAAGGAGATGCTGCTGTCAGTAATGAAGTGGATTTAGAGGGTGAGGTCATTGATAACTGTGAGGGCTGGAGCTTTGATCATGATGATCAATCAAGTGTGGTTGATGAAAGTTCTGCCCACAATGATCATTTTTTACCAATTCATGAAGAGGTATTTATTGTTTTCTATATGTTGAAGTGTTTTGAATGGTACTCCATAATTTGTCTGCCTTGCACAACGTGCCTCCCCCCTTCCCTCCCTCAAAAGAAGAGAAAAAGAAAAAGAAAAATTAATAAATAAAAAAATGTACTGTCTTGTTACAATTTATTGTATACTTGTTCAGGAGAATGGCTCATATGCATTTGATGAAGTTGATGTGGCTGATAGGCAAGATAATGTTGTTGATTTTATATTCTTGGGATTGGGAGTCACTTCAAACAGAAATGGTTGGGCTGGCCCTGATCATTGGAAGTTCCAGAAGGCTAAAGGTAGGAAATGAACAGCAAATTATATAATACCACATCTTGTGTGACATGATGCAGCTTTGTCTAGCTTTGCGCAGGTGTGGAGCGTAATCCAATTACGGAAAATGGGACACCAAGAACATCTAAGAAAAAGAACAAAAAACTGGCAGAGTCAGATATTGATTTTACAAAATCCTTGGAGAAAGAAATGCTGGATATTTTTCTTCCCCCTAAAAATCCAAATTCTTTATTGCTTCCATCAAATAGAGTGGCATGCAAAATTACTCTCCCTGAAGATTGCCATTATCAACCACAGAATCTTGTCAAGTTATTTCTTCTTCCTAATGTTGTGGTGAGATTTTATAGGATTATGACAGTGAAACCTCAATTTAGTTTTATTGCTTCCATGTTACATACAGTGACACATTTTCTCTTGCTGTAGTGCCTTGGAAAGGATGCAGCAAGATTCACAGGTAAACAGTTTTTTTTAGATGCTCTCTCTCTCTCTCTCTCTCTCTCTCTCTCTCTCTCTCTCTCTCTGTCTTGTTCCTTTTACCGTTGAAATTTATACTTTACAAGGACACAACAACCTTGAATTTTGTGTAGCAGTGAGCCAATATTATTTCTTGCATGTCTAGTTATCTCATAAGTTGGTTGTAGTCGCCCCATAAGAACTTTGGCTTGATTTTTTATCTCATGCATTGGTAGTTAATTGTTGCTTATGAACTTTGGCTTTGTTTGCACTTCAGTTGCGAAGGGTGCTTAATCTTGTCATTCACTTTACTGTCTATAGAATAAAGCTTAAGATGCATGTTATACATGAGAACTACAGACATTGATGGAATTCGAGAGAGGGTTCTACATTTATAGTTTTTTTTTCTTTGTTCTTATTGTTGACCAGTTGTATCATATAAAGGTCGGTTCACTCTTTCCTCTTCTCTTTCTCTTTTTCATGTGGCCCCCCCTTTCTTTTCCACTTTCCTGATATTCTCTTCTCCTTCGCCATCAGAATTACTTTACTGTTTGATCTTATTTTGCTGCGCTCTTTTTATCCTCCTTCATATGAATGTTACTTGACCATTTGAGCCATTCTCAGTCCCCATTGTCAAATCATGCAAGGGTTTGACTTCCAAGTTTACTGTGTAGAAAAAATTAACAAGTTCTAGATACCTTTTGATTTGAAATGTTCATTCACATTGATCTCAATGCTATCTCTCTCTCTTCTTTTTTCCTCTTTGTTTTCTCTTTTAATTGAGTGGTATGCTTTAAACTTATAATCTCAAGACTTGTGTTGTTGTGTCGATCCAAGGGCTCATCCCCATCAAAATCTTATTTTGATAGAACTTGCAATTCACTAGGTTACTTGGTGCATGCAAGGGCTCAATTCAAACTCGATTAATTTCTACATCCAAGGGACATGCACAAATATGAAATATATGGTTGTATTCTACAGAAACATGTTAGTGACGGTTTAGGTTGATTTGTTTATTGGGGAACTCACTCCTATTGGCAGTTGACATTTTCCCTTTTTTTTTTTTTGCCAACTATTACTAGCAACTTTGTCATAATCATCCTCACTGGCTTAATTGTGATTGTGAATCTGATAAAATTTTCCTATTTTTTTCCTCAAAAGAAAACTAAATACGTTTTCCATTGATCTTTTTAAATCTTCATAATTATGACAAGACCTTAATACAAATATGGTTCTAGATATTTGTGATGCTTTAAAAGTTTATTCCACGTGTCTGACACAATTGAATTTATTGCCATTATGATTTAAATTGGCACATAATTTTTCATTCTAATCATATTCATTATTTCCATCAGTGAAATATGCTTGCCGAAGCTTTTCATTTGTCACCTGGACTATTAGTTAAGCATGATATGGGGGCAGCTGTCTTTTAACTTTTTGTTAAGAATTTAAGTTGTTCATTCCTTTCCTTAGATGACTCAAGGTGCCATGATTTTGAAGAATTACCTTCATGGGACAACGGAGCTCATTTTGATGATGGAGATGTTCATAGTGACGTGGAAGACATGGACTCGCTTGTATCTCAGCCTCGCCTGGTAGGTAGCAATTTAGTAAAGCTATTATTGTTTCATTTCCAAGCTCTAGTCACCAGTTGGTGAAGCAAGCATATGTAGGACTGGGATGGGTGTTTGGTCTCCTATGATTAGTTTATTACAATTGAATGTTCGCAATTCTTGAGCATAGAAATCAGTTTAGTTTTTTAGTAGTGCCTTTGGCTAGTGATCTCCCTTGATTGAGTGGACTAGTAAAAGCAGATTGATGTAATGAAACCCCATGTAGGTGGTGGGAAAAAGCTTTGGCGAGTTAAGGCTATTAATCTGCTTCTAATTGCACTTTCAATGAATTAAATGTAAAAGAAGCATATGTTTTCCTTGATTATTGGGCTTTTGAGCTCATAGACATCAGTTATCCTATCTCCTTTTCTATCAACATTATCATTGCACTTCTCTTTTTGCCAATCATATAATGTAATTCCTCACAATATGCTAAACCTTTCATTCTTTTGTTTACTTGCCTAGGTGAATAAAATTGAAGTGCAGTATGATAAAACCTCTAAGCAGGTTGACGTTCATGCCTTGAAGGGAACCCTTTGGAATCACATGCAAGAATCTGTTAAAATGCATGAACAGGTGTGCAATTGCTTCTCTATAGTTTGGTTTCCATGTGACCTTTGAGTAAAGCATAACCATTAAACAAACGTTTGGAGGATAAAACTTCTTTTTTTTTTTTTTGGGTTAATTAGTTTCAATAAGTAGCTAGTTGTTATTCCTAAAATCTTGTAGCATTCATCACCATGAAACAGTAAAAGAGCCAATCTTGTTATACTCAATGAAACATTATGATTGAACTGACTTGGAGAATGATAAATGAGAGGCAAAGACCTAACATCGAATATGAACAAAATGGAACGTACATGTTAGCGAATAAAACTTGAACTCAGGATCTCTCACAAGCTTGAACTCTGATTGCATTGTAGATAAAAACATTCATCACTTAACGTAATAGATGATTAGAGGCCTAACAAGGTTAGAGATTAACAATTTTCTCCTGCAGATTTGCTATTGATTTTTAATAATATCAGGGTAATGCACGTTCTGCAATACCACTCTTGTACCCCTCTTTTATACTTAAATACATGTATCTTTGTTATGCAGAAATTAATTCCTAACCATAGTTGAGTATCAATCGTATGTAGGGGCAGGATGCTGCAGTTTCTTTCAGGCAAGTTCTGATCAGCTTTCCTAGTGATTGCCATGCAGCCGCTCCTGAGGACATATCCCCTCATCTCTGTTTCATATGCCTACTGCATTTAGCTAATGAACATAGCCTGAGCATTCGTGGCACACCTGGTATGGACGATCTTCATGTACAGTTCCCCAAGCTTCTGTGAGTCGCCTGTAATTTAGTTTGCTTTGTACTATACCGTTCCTTTTTATTCTATATGCATCTTAGAAATGATCCACGCATCCTTTCTTGGTGCCTGCGATTCTTCAGAGTTGCTAGGAAGATAATGTAATACTCCGATTGAATGTCCAGTGAGAGTTAAATACATGATGCTTTTTGATAGCTTGGTGGGCATCGACTTGATGATATGCCGGGGATACTTTTTTTTTTTCGTGGTACATTTATTTTCATTGCGTTACAACTTTGAAATATCACATTTTTTCAAGCATCGGATAAAATATTGACCACGTAGCTCTGCCTTCCCTCTTTTGATTTTTTTTTTCTCAAGAAGAAATAAATGTTATATAGTGAAAACAGTGTGCAATGCACATAGCACACAGAATGGTGACAAATACATTCATATATTCCTATTTAAATGAAACGAGTGCATCAGACCCCCTTCTAAGAACCAATCTGGTAATGAAAATCCAATGTCTGCTTGGAGAAGAACATCCAGGGGATGGCAAACAGCTCGACTGATTCTTAAATTGCTTCACTGATCACGTGATACACCATTAAATATGCGGCTGTTCCACTCCAACCGTAATCCCCAAACAGTGGCATGATTAACAATGGTGGCTGCCTCCTCGACTGATTTGGAACACAAGCAATCTTCTACCAAGGAGGGGCGGACAAATCTGTCTGCAGAAACTACTTCACTGATCAGGTAATACACCATTAAATGTGCGGCTGTTCCACTCCAACCATAATCCTCAAACAGTGGCAAGATTAACAATGGTGGCTGCCTCCACTGATTTGGAACACTTAAGCAATCTTCTACCAAGGAGGGGCGGACAAATCTGTCTGGAGAACCACTCAACCACCTGCAAATCTCTATGCTAAACTCAGCTAAAACTCATGTCATTAACACTGTCACCTTCATTTTCATGTACGATACACCAATTGGGAGAAATATAAAGACTTGGAAATCTTCTGTTTTGCAACGTATTATAAGAATTGATTCTCTTATTCACCAGGAGCTACCTAAACACCTTCACCTTGGATGAGATTGATGCCATCTGTATATGGTTTAGATAGCACTGGGTAAACACCGGTTGAAGACAGCAGATTTGAGAAAAGAGTTTTGCACGGATACTCACCCAAAGGTTTCCAGGACAAAGCTAGCCTCACTCTAATTTGAGATACCAACATTTTCAAGACAAAGCAGGTCAGTGGCCTCTTACCTATTCCCTAACTAAGTCAAGGCCTTGGGAAAATGAAAATCCCAAAAGGGTGCTACGGGGCTCATAGAATCGTGGGCGAGGAAGCTAGAAATAGATGTTAGTTTGCATAGGTTAGCAAAAGATCAACGGCCTTCACCCATCTAAACATAGCAAGGCAATGAACTTCAATAGACCACCTCTCAACTTGACACCCCTGAACCCTCTCATATATCTCTCAATCCTATGAAGCAAACGCTTACCTTACCTACACGTAACCACCCTAACAGAGAGGTCACCCTTTTGCAGGAAATATTCCATTAACCATTGTGTGCACCAAGGCAATGTAGCTCTACAATCTAATTAATCAACAGGATGCTTACGTGATCGTGGAACAGGCTTGGGCATGCACAGTCTCCAACAAAACAAGTTCAATATTAAAAGATCATGACGTTGCATAGTTCAATCTCTAATTTTCCATCTATCTTAGCATATGCACAATAAATAATATAAAATTGCACGTGAGGAAATGAAAGCCTTACATTTATTTGTTCTTTTGTGCCAGCAAGAAATTTATAATAGTAGTTCATTTTCAAGGAATGCTTTGAAGGTGAGAAGAGAATAAGTTAAATAAATAAACTGCACAAACTTGCATTCTATTACATATTTTCTGATACATGTAAGCAAACTCTAGAGGATCATTATGGCTGCCTATTTAATGATCCACATTGCACTTATTGGCTTGATTACATAAATTATTTAAATCTTATAACTCTACCTAACCAGACTTCAATAGCAAAAGTATAAATAGCAGGGCCTTTTAAATGGTACACTTGCCTGCTCAGTCTTGCTTCACCAGGAAGAAAAATAGAACAAGAGAATTATGTAACCGGTGGTCAGCCAGGTAGCAAGTGTTCAAGCCCTGCACCACCCTGAAGGGGCATTATTCGTGCTCCTGACACGTTATGGAGAAGTTGTTGCAACCATAGCATGGTTGTCGGATCATCCTGGAAAAGAAGATCAATGGTTGTTGAGAACTAAGGGCAACCAAGACGATACTTGAGTTTCTAACTTTGTGTCACTTGGAGCAACAGTGTGAAAAGAAGGCATTTAAAAGTTGAAAAAAGTAGCACTTACATGGAGGAATTGACTGAAGGATCCATCTCTTAGCATTTCTGGAAGGCAGTTCTTCAGTGCTTCACAAGCCCTGAGTGCAAGAGAATCCAAAGAATTAACTGTTACGACTTGAGACATTCAACAAAATGAAAATTCACTGAATGGTTGAAAATCATGTAAAATAAAGCACCTAGGATTATCTGACAGCCGAAGATAACAGCGAATGATATGCTTTAGTAACCGCGTTGAGGGTTGCTCAGCAAGTGAGGTAACCATGCTTCCAAGAACGCGGCCTACAGCAAAAAACCGTTCTGCTGTAGCACAAACATATCGTAGCCCAACATCATCTAACAAGATCTTTTGAACAATGAATGTAGCAACCTGAGAAAAATCAAGACCACCACGTCAAAAAACAAAATGCATTGCAGAGAACAAAGTAAACTGGCATACCTAGAGAGAACATTGAATATCATTCCATAACTACTGTATTGCAAAGCAATCCAAGGACACAAAAGAAAGCTAAAATAAGTATCAATCATTGTTTACAAATAATTATTTTTCAGTAGGGTATATGCAAAAAGTGACACCAATTAAGCAGCTCCCAGAAGGTTAAACCAAAATCTAATGACAACCAAAGAAACACTTCCATGTTTCAAAAGATAAGACTTTTGCACACATTTAGAATAGTCAAATGAACTGTTACTAACTGTCTTTGAAAGCTCGCTACCCATCTCCATTGTGCGCAGACACAGAGGGATTATTTCTGTGGAGAGAAGGAAACTAATGACTTCTGTATCATCAACCTGCAAAAGATTAATTTTTTAGCAGACATTCTGAGAAAGCTATATTATGTTGTATTTCTCATAAGATAAGTGGTTTGAAAAAAGAGCATAAGCACAAAAGAACTAGGTATTGTGCCAAAAAAAAAAGAACCAAATGAACTATTTTCTTCGATATTAAAGTTATAAAAATGTTTGCATCAATAAATAAACTACAAAATAAACATCAGCATTCACAAATGAGTTTGTAGTACCTTAACAAGTGCACCAATTACACCCAAGCTGGTAAGCCTTAAATATTCAAATGGCCTTGTTTTGCTTGTAGTATTTAGAAAGGGATACAAATATAAAGGTATATGAGCTGCAAAAAGCAAATTGATGGATATTCAGTGATCAAAACTAACGCAGCACTTGCAAAAAAGTAACAGCGGCAGATACATTTACATTGAGGATGGATGTTAGTGAGTAATGCCATCACATCCATCACCAAATAGGTAAATACAATGGGGTCTTAATGAATAATTAACTCATATGATTTAACTTGTATGTGTTGCCTTGATATCTCATCAGGCAACACAATTTTATTATATTAATATAATAGTTTCTGTTTAAAAAAAAACAAAAAACAAAAAAATAACAAAATAGTTTCTGTTAAAAAAAAAACAATTAACTCACATGAATTATAACTCTTCATTAATGTTGTGCCAACGCTTAATTCTTGAATTGGGTTTTTGTTTTGGTTTTTTTTTTCTTTTCTTGGTGTGTGAACGTGAATTGGCAAAGTCACATAATTAATTGTGCCATTTTGTCAATAAGAAAGCTCAATTGAATTTGTTAAACCTAAAAAAGATCTACCTTGTAAATGTTCAAGAGAAAACTTACCATTTAGGAACAAGGTCCTTGTCTCTGGATGAGATGCTACACACTGCATTAATAAAGAAACAAAGCATCAATTATTTTTGAACAAAGAACAAAAAATTAAAATCCAAATTGAAGAATGGAATGAAGAGCTAGCGATTTTGGGAGGACAAGTAGCTTGTCAGAATTCCTTGATTGGTGTTGAAGGTATCCGGCTGCAAGACTGGAACATGAAGACTTTGGAAAAGATAGGGGAGTCATGCGGTGGATTGCTGGACATAACCAATATCACAAGCTCAATCGCTTCCATGGAAATGGCTTTCCTGAAACTAAGAGGGCATGAGTGAGGATTCTTGCCAAAGGAATTCGACATTTATGATGACAATGGAATTCAGGAGCTTAGACTAATGGAGATTGAGAGAAACTGGGGTTTAGAAGTAAAAGAACCTCGTCA
>JAJIYU010018465.1:0-11196 GCA_030144865.1 Tinospora cordifolia
GGTCAATCCATGCCCAAATTGGGTCAACATAGGCCATTCAGGTCAAGATTGGGTCAAAAAGGTCAAAATTAGTTCAAAATCTCAAACCTCAACACTTAGTCAAATTTGGGTTCTTTGCTCTCTTACATAGCAAGCTTACCGATTCTTCTGCGGCAATTCGTATGTCAGATTTGCACCAAATTTTTTAGATCTATTCTAGAATCCTTAAACCTTCCCTAAAATTTTAAATCATGATTTTAGGACTTCATTTGATAGTATTTTTAGCTAAGATTCCAGGGACTATGTGTTCTTGGGTTCTGTATGACAGATGGTTACTATTTGCCTAATTTGACCCAATTATCCATATCAGATTTCTCTGAAATTCGGTAGACATAAACGAGACATACTTAGGAATCACTCCACCAAATTTCATCCCATTTCACAGAGGTTTGCCTATCTAATTTAATCTTAGAATTTTCAGTTGAATCACAAGGACTTTTGGGTTCACACTTCCTGGCAGTAAATTTTCCAAATTTTCTGGGATCAATCAAACCATCGGATTTATGTAAAACTTTTCAAATTTGATCTATTCTGTCTAAGCTTTCACTGAAATTTTATTTCGTAATTTTTGAGCTTCATTTACTAGGGTTTCTAGGTGTAATAACAGGGATTATAAGAATCCCGTATACCTTGTGACAAGCAGTCACTTAGTGGATTGACTAACTTATTTCCCAATTTTAGAATTCCCTGAAATTTGGCACACATACCATCGACATATCCAGGGACTTCTGCACCAAATTTTAGCTCAAATTTCCTTCATTTGGTCAGTCAACTAATCCCTCACTTTTCTGTTCATGTAACGGATTATTGTATGGTTTAATCCCCTATAGTTTTTTGAGTGCTTATCTATCCTAGGTCCTAATACTAATCCGAGGCCATTCCTTGCTGTTTTTGCAAGAGTTTAAGCCCTGAAATCTTAATTAAATAAGTCTCACTCAAAATAGTAAGGAACCCTACTCTTGTTTGCTCTCAAACATTACTCCAAAACATGGTATGCATAAGGGTGTTCTGAGAATTTTAAGTCCACAACACCTAACCAACAAGGGATATTGGCAAACATGGTAAATCGTATCCACAAAGGGTTATGGTTTGAGACTTATATCTTCTTTTAGTCCTCAAAGTGATCTTTAATCACTCCAAATTTTGGCTTGATCCGATGATCTTATCCACTTCAACTAGTGGTCCAAATTTGCCTCCAACACTATTTTTCTGAAACTGCTGTCATAGTAGGTAAACAGTCTGCTTTGGCCCTATTTTTGACATAGTTTCACCATTTATTTTCTATTTCATATAAAAGGAAAGTTAAAGTAGACGTTTCAACCTTTCCAACAAGTTATAATACATTCAAAACTGACCTCGGATGGATGGTGAACAAGTTCCACGAAGTTTAGATCAACATTTAGTTTCAGTTTTCTGGGTTTTCAAGTGTCGAACAACATGTTTTTTTAGATGTTTTTGTCTCTACCGGTCGTGCAATGATGGCTGAGGCTTGCAGGAGCTTGAAGAGGAGTCGCTTTCCAACAAGTATAAGAACGTCCAAAATGGTGGTGGGATGAAGGAGAACGACGCTTATGAAATTTGGTCGTTCAAGCATGAAAATCCAGCAAAGAAAGATGGTTTTGTTGCATGATTCGGGCTCTTCATGCTTGGCAATGAGCTCACCACGTGGCTCGTTGGGTTGTCTACATGGTGAACATTTGTACTCTGCTTGACTTCTGTCTGGTAGAGCTGCCAAAGTGGCAAAATATGGGGGCCAAAATTGTTGAAATTGCCAATTTTTCCGCCAAAGAGAGGAGAAGAAACCAAGGGAGAAGAAGAAAACCAGGGGGGGGGTGTGGGCACGTGGGCTGGCCAACCTGGTTGGGCCGGCCCACGTGCCAGGCGCCCAGGCCTCGCTTTTGCGGGCTAGGCTTGGCCCACTGGGGGCTTGGGCCGCCCAGGCCCAGCGCCTGGGTCCCAGGTCCCCCTGTAATAACCTTTTTTTGTGTGTTTTCTTTTCCTGCACACATATATACAAATGAATCCGAAAATTATATTTTTTTTCTAAAATCATTAAAAATGATCTAATCGTCATTTCTTATCAAAAATTTTAATTATACACCAATTTTTATCATTTGTATAATTATTTTCTCAAAAATTAAATAATTAACCAAAAATCACATTTTTCTCCCAAAATTTCGTTAATTACTCTAAAAATTCCATAAAAATTCAACAATCAATCCCAAAAATTATTTTCCTCAAGAAAACACATTTTCTTTCTAATTTCACATATTTTCTCCTCAAATTTGTATTTTTTTTCTATTTTTCTCATTTTTCTTCAATAAATAATATAAAATTAAAAAAAATTGAGGTAAATCCTTGTATTTTCATTAAAAATTTTAGAAAATACATATGTCGGACCCAAATATTTTTGTGTATCAAGACATGGGTCGTCACACATAGGGCTAGTGTATATGCTTGCAAATCATTTATTGATTATTGTTAATTCAACATTAATGGATCGGTCAATGGATTAGACTTGCTAGTGAACATATTTCAATTTTGTTACATGAGAACCAGTTTAGTTATTATTTAACATTTTTATTGATTGAATCATGATTAATGTTTTTTGATGCACGTTATGCTTGTTAGTTGAGATGTGGTTATGACGTAACATGCTCAATCTTTGGTTAACCTCTTGATTATAATTTAATGTTTATTTATATACTTGCATTTATTGTACCCAAATGCATTTCAATAATTTGACCCTAGTGTTGTTGAGTGACTAAAGGTCGAAGTGTTACAAACAATTATTCGATCCTCCTGTGTCAACACATGTCCCAAACTTGTTTGTGTTGTATTAGTGTATATTACTAACTCTTTCTTAGGTTGTGGGAGTACTAAGACTTGAGCAGTAGTTAATTTATTCTTTAAGTTTGTAAAAACATCTTCACATGCTGAGGTCCAAACAAATGATACGTCCTTAAACTTCATATAATAGCTAGCCAAACCTAGAAATTGTAAATCTCATTTAGTGTTACTTTAACTTGTATTTCCCATATAAAATGTGTTTGAAATGACATTAGTTAAATGGTTTCATGTGATTGAGATGCATCAAATTAGTTTTGAGGTATACAGATGTACACTGATAATGAGATTGTAGGCTCGACGTCTGAGCGTAGGGTCATGGTACATGATGTAATTGAGACTTAGACCCGAGGTCCGAGCGTGGGGGTACGACATATGATTAGTGCGCTTAGCTTCAGACCCTCTCAAGTGACAACACTTGAGGACCGAATGCGGGGTTAGGGTATTCGACAAATATGCCTAGCTCATGACCCGCTTGAGTGGACGCTACGCTTGACCCATGACCCGCTCGAGCAATGACCGTAAGGTTGGATTTGATGATTTGAAACCCTAGCCTAGATGCCGTTTTCAACAAGTATGTATCAAATTGTTCTTCTTTAACTACTGTATTATTTATAACTATTTTACTACATATCATATTATTAAATATTGTTTCACCATTACTATTCATGCATACATGCATTATTTTTGGAATACTAGTTATAGGTAATATGCTGGTTTTACTACTCACTAAACCACGTTACAATTTTAGACTTACTACTTTACTAACATTTTAGGTTCCTCAATGGCTGACAAAGAAAAAATCGTGGTGATAGTCTAGTCCCTTGGCGGTTCCTTTTCCTTTTTTTTTGGTCTTTTGTTAGAGGTTGGTCATTTTTGTATATATAAATAATGGTCAATTATGTATATGTAAATAATAGTTATTTTTTACTACATGTCAACTGTGTAATATAAATATTAACTCTTTGTAATAGTTGCTTACTTTTACACTTGAATCCTAAAATGATTCTGATATCACTTGTTGTTGAAATTTGCGAGGGTTAACAGTGATTAAGAGAACTTGACATAGTGAGTGAGTTTGTCGGGTAACTGTGCCAGTCGGACCGTCTTTTAGCCTTGGGAAGGGGCCCCGATAAATTAAAAATACACTTTGTAAATATTTAATATAAAATTAGTATTAAATTGTGAAATAAATGAAAATTTTGACTTCTAATCAATTACTGTGATTAACGTGATTAATAGAGTTTACAATTTTATGTCAATGTCCTACGTATCCAACAGGATGTCATACTTTATAGAAATGAAGACTGCTCTTATTATTTTAGGAGAAACAAATAATGATCAAGAAATGTCAGTGAACGACATTTTCAAAAAATAATTTAATTTGAGGAAAACTGTGTAACTAACTTTCCCCAAGGGCTTCATAATATTTATTGCAATATCAAATGCTTGGACTTATGCATAACTTGAATTGGTTCGGAGTATCTTAAAGTCTAAGGAGGCTTACTCATCAAGATTTACCCACACTTGCTTGAAAAAATGAATTCGGCAAATGTTATTATGTCGAAATCTTAATATTGTAACGAATAAGTGCTTTTTTGCTTTAAAAGTTTTGAGTTCGTAACATTCATTTTTTACCGTTGATATCTAAATAATAATAATAATAAGGAGGAGGAGGGGAGAGGTAAGTTCTTAATATATGCAGACCCAAGAATAAAATATCTTTACCTAGTTTTAGCTGTGGGAGAAATGCGTACAAACTATTGAGCCACCAGCTAAGCTTGAAAACTGTGATAGATGTACAGTTAGAAAAACACAACTTGTCAACTAGGTTGGAGCTTAAGTTGCATCTCCAAATCATAAATTACCATAGTGAACGGAGCAATATTTACTGCAAATGTTGAATGGAGAGCTGTTGTGACACTGCTCGTCATGAATTTCAAAGGTTATTAATAGCTTATGTTGAATTAGTGGAGTACTATAACTTAAACATGATCGAACACAGAAGGAGACTGTTATTAAAAAAAAAAAAAAAAAAAACAAAACAAAAAAGATTGCCTATTGATAATTTAATTTTGGATTTTTTTTTTGGAGTGGAGTAGAAGAAACATATTTCCATTGTTTCCCAATGGCTTTGTGAAGTTGAGTTGAACCATTTCTGTCGATTACTTACATATGATACAATACAAATTTGCTAGTGTTTTATCAATATTTGTAATGAATTGATCAATAAAATCAATTACACATGTCAAACATTTCTCCTTAGGAAAAGTATGCAGTCGGCCATTGATTTAAAATAAAAATAATGAAATCATATGTGGCCCTTCTATATATATAAAAGACACTTCTCAATTGTAAAAACTAATATTAATTGAAAAAAAGGCAAAAAGTAATAATATAATTTAGGAAATTCACGAGATGAAATTGGGGGAGGGGAAGTCAAAGACGCAAATAAAGGTGGTTGGTGCGCTTTTGCATGCATTTTCAAAGATCAAAATGAAGTGTGGGGGCACATATGTATGGCTATTGATTTATTAACAGAACAAAGAACTTTTCTCATGCATTGCAATTAATTAATCACAAGTTCATTTCTTTTTCTTGCTTTTGTGGAAGAAAGAAAGAAAGCAAGCAAGAAGAAAAAAGCATCTTTAATAAGCGGACAACAGCATCAGAAGAGAAGCATGACCCACCAGGTGGCCTATCCATCAATTTAATTCCTCATAATATTTGTGGAGTCATGATCATATATTTGCCACGCCTGTGACGGAATTTCAAGTTTCTGTTGCAAGTGGTTTCGGTGCAGAAGGGAAGATTGTAAATTGCAATCATCCACTATCGATCTGCTGCTTTTCTTTTGCACTTATCCTTTTGTTGTTTGGTACTGCATGGTAATCATGGCTCTTTATGAGAATTTGTTAGATGCAAAGGAGGTTTTGAAATCATGGTGGTCATGTTTTATATATATGATGGGTGATTGATCACTAATTGGTGCCTCTCTCTCAACCTACAATCAGATCCATGATTTTTGGATCTAACGCTTAGTGGAGGGGCCTTGGTAAGTTAGAAAAACCAAAGCAGGATTGGATTATTTATCCTTGAGTCCGCTGGAGCTTGTTTCAATTTGGAGGAGGGGTAGAAATGCGTCTCACCATATAATAACTTAACTCAAACACGCCAAAAAATTAATAACTTTAAGTTTAGTCTAAATGAGATTGAATCAAAATAAGTTGAATATGATGAAACATAACTTAATTTCAGGTTATAAACAAATTTGGCTACTTAATTTGAAAATAACTTGTTTAATATAATTAAGGACAAGTTGGCACACGCGTTATAAATATATTAATATAAAAATAACTCATTTATTAATAAGCTGATGACATAATTTTTTTTTACTTTTTTAAAAAATATTAATAAAAAAGAAATTATGTCTCCCAATTTCTTTGATAAGTGGGATGTCCTTTGTCCTTAGACTCTGGACACCCAAATATCATACGTTTAACAGGTTAATTAAATACCTCATATTTAAGTCGTGCTTAACCTTACACATTTAACCTACTTATGACCTATTCAATCTGTTATAACAAATTTTTAAAATTATTTTTTAACATATTATATTTAGTTTGCATATTATAACAAGATTAGTAAACGACTTAAGTTTGAGTTTGCAATTTATGTGTAATATTCATTTTGGTAATTCTAGAGTCATGTAATCAGTTAGCAATCAATAAGAAACTTTTATGCGATCAATAAACAGAATAGATAATGTTGTGATGCCTTAGTGGGATTGACGTCTTCATTAAACTTGAAAGGTAGTTTGATGAAGAAATCTGGGTTAGACCATAGCGAATGAGAACATTTAAGGAGAAATTCAGAATGACTCTCTGCACAACAATCTTGGACAAGCTTTTGTTGTAATGTTGCAAGCAGAGGATCATCTTCAGAAAGTTCCAAATTGGGAGAGATTGTAGCAACCCATGGGACAAAAATGGATTTTGTCTTCAGACCATGAGGAGTTAAGGTCAGGTATTTGATTTGCTGAATGATGTCATAGTTGATGATGAAGGGTTTGGACAAAGTTGGAGCTCCAAGAATCCGATGTTTGAAAGTGAGAAGAGGATGGAGCTTAATCTTGATCGGCTTGCTGATTAAGGTAATCACCAGTTGATTTGTGACCGCAGTATTGAAAGATTGATTGTAAGGCTTTTAATATTAAGCAGGTAGAGCAGACGGATGCATTAGCATGGTTGATGCACTTGTGTCAATAAGAGCAGTTAGCTCAAACGAATTCGATGGAGATTTCTCCGTCGCAAGAAGTTCAGAGGCAAAATAGATGAATCCAGATGTTTTATCTGTTAGAAGAAATGGCATTTTGCCAAACAATGCCCTAAGAAGTCAAAGAGGCATGTGAACATAATTGAGAAAATCTCTGGTCTCACTGATATGCATACGAACTACAACGAGCTCTTCTCGTCTAGAAAACGCTGTCAAACTCTACGAACACACACTCATCCTCCAAAGACCGTCACCACTGTCTTGCTGGAACAAGCTGTAGGGAGTAAACTCCTTCATGTTCTTACGATCACTCAATCAAATAAAATAAATAAAATATAGCTTTCAACACTCAATACAATGATTTTTACATGTATAAATGATGTTTTCTTTGTAGCTTTGAGTGATGAAGAAAGCCTTGAATACCTCTGTATATATAGGCTTTAGTCAGAAGACTTTTTACAATAGAAATTTTGGACGATTTTCTGGGTAGACTGTGCGATGCACTGTTTCGCGTACTGTGAGCATAGTCGACGAATGACATATTTCTAAAATCTGTTTCTTTTCAAGAGCAACACCAACCTATTGCACCTTTCTTTTTTTCTCTGAATACGAGCAAACTAAAATTTTCATTGAATGAAATAAATAACTTGTTAACTTCTAAAAACAAATTACCATGATTTTGGAATTTTTTCCTTGAAGAATACTTGCAGATTTTCAATAAAAATATTATGGGTAAAAAGCTAATTTTGATTACAGAATATTGATTTTAGAAATTGTCAAAGAAAATATTTTTGAAAACATTCGATACAGTTCAAACAACATTTTGAAAACATTCCTTTTTTTCTGAGACCAAGCAAAATATTATAATAATTTGTTGCGGATACCAATTTCTAAACAGACATAGAGATCCAATATTCTATTTTTCAAAACACACAATATTAAAAAATATTTTTGTTTTTAAAACTGATTTAACATTTGAAGAATGGTTTCTATACGTGAGCCAATATCACATAATTTTGAGCACCAAATATGCCAATTAACATCACATGTTTAAAAAACGTAATCTCTAACATAATTTTAACGCGGTATATTTATGACCTTGCAGTACGAATTATCATCCTTAATTTAGAGTCTTATATATAAAGTTGGACGTGCACCAAAAGCCTTGTGAATTCTTCTTTCGATATTCTCAAAAAAAAAAAAAAAAAAAAAAAGAGCTTGCGGTCCAGATAATTAATAAGCATCACACTATCATTTTCATTTTTTAATTGGATCATGCATTAATAACTTCAAAAAATAATAGTGTTGTTATTCTCAATATAGTACTCCACTAATCATCTAAACATAATTATTTAAGAGTTAACACGTTTTCAAAGTTATAAAAATTGAGAATAAACAAGCACTGCAATACAATTATATGACTCTTAGCATTTGTTATATATTGCTCTACAATATAGTCATTATGATACACATGGTCTTGCATAAGATATGATGAGATAAGACTTCTTCAACTTCATTCTCCTATTATAATAGTATGATTTAATGATGGTCAAAAGAGGGGAATTATTTTTATTTCATTGCATTAAGCTTTACAACTTTGTTAAAATTGTTTGATCTTATTGTATCATCCTATATATAATCTAATTCAACAAAAATATTCTTGTCTTGTCTTGCTTACATACTAAGTCCTAATTAAGGAGTTGTTATTTATTTATTTTTTGTATTATAATATTGGACGTAACATGAATAGTTTTACTCCTAATACCATTTTTAGCTACACAAAGATGATTTTAGAAATAAAGTTGGATCTATCAATTTATCTAGTATAAGATAAAACAGTTCACCAGAAATGGTGGAATTACTTTTATGTTTGATCTGATAGTTTATTTATTTATTTATTTTTTAGTTTATGGGGAAAAATACTTCTATGCAATCCCTTATTTTATGTTTATTTTTTCTGGCCTTCTCCTTATTTGTCTTCCTCCTCCACCTCCTCCATCGCTTTCTTCTTCTTTCTTTTTTCATTTTTTAAAAATTCTTTAATAGAAAGAAACTACTGTGTTTTGCAGATGGCAAGATTTAGATTGCATCTGAGTTTTTGCGGCCCACGATTTTTTCAAATATTGTAAAAAAATAATTTATGTTCTAATTCCAAAAATCAAGCATAAGATTACTATATTTTTAATTCACATATCTGATCAATTTCGATCTAATTTTATAAAAAATTATCTAATTTAATATAAAGAAAAATTATCTCATCAATATAAAGAAAAATTATCTCATCAATATAAAGAAAAGTTATCTCATCTTGTCCCCAAACAAGATGATGATCTATTGGTTGAGAAGGAACACATGATAAAGAAGAAGTAGCAAATGGAAAAATGTTTTCATAAAAAATAGCATGTCTAACAACAAAGAGTCTCCCATTCTGTCGAAAACATTTGAGACCTTTGTGAGAGAAGCAACATCCTAGAAAAATATAAGGAGCACTGCAAAACTCTAATTTATGATGTTGATAAGATCTCAAATAGGGGTATACAAGACAACCAAAAACTTTGAGATTAGAGTAATTAGGTGAAACACCATAAAAACACTCAAAGGGAGACTTACCAAGTAACACAGGTGTGGACATTCGATTGATAAGATAAATTGTTGTAAGAAATGCTTTATTCCAAAATTTCATAGGTAATGAAGATTAAGACGGTAGCACAATTAGATTTCTACGATGTGCCTATGCTTCCTTTCAATTAAACCATTTAGTTCATGTGTGTAAGGACGAGATTGTCGAAAAAGAATACCATAATTAGATAGATACGAGGCCAGTATCACAAGCTCTTTGCCATTGTTTTTTTTTTTTTGTAATGTCTTAATTTTTTGAGAAAATGAAGTTTAACTTGGGTCTTGAGCTGAATAAATGTCTTGTACATATCAACTTTAGAATGTAGAGGATAAATCGAGGTGAATCGACTGAACGCATCCAAGAAACTCACATAATAGTGATAGCCATTAAATGATGTCATTGGTGTTGGACCCCACACATCAACAACTATAAGCTCAAGAGGTTTAGTGTGTATTGTTCTAGATTGAGAAAATGGTTGTTTATGAGATTTACTCATTTGGCAATCATGACACACAAATGAAGATAGTGAGACATTATTCTTGACATTGCATTTATTCAACACTGACTTTACAATCATTTTTTGTAATACCTCAAAAATTTATACGAAAACTCAATAAATGAAATATTGTTAGAAATAATTGACTTTGAGAATTTTATGGAATTTTAGTGCAAAAGAAATATATTCCACTGCATAAAAAGGTTGGTTAATCAAATAGAAAACGTTCCAATTCCCATATGGTCACCACAAAGAAGAATGGCAAACCAAATTGAGGGAATTCCGTGGCTACTGCAATAGTGAGTTTCCCCTACCACGATAGTATCATAGAATTCCATAATGGAGAAAACGGAATAAGGAAACCAAGAAGTCATTGAACTACCACAGTGGTTGAATGGGTGCCACGGTAGTGTTGTGGATAGCCAAAGGAAAAAGAAAAGAGACGATAGCTATGTAACACCTTGCCTCCTAAGTCCCATCGTCCATGTCATCTGACTGTCTAATTTTCTTCAATCAATAATCTTGGGCCGTCCGGGAAACAGGCTTGTGCTACGTTCTTCTTTTCTTTCCTTTCTAATCATTCATGGCATTATAAATAAAACATAACTCTTCATTTATTTAATCAAAAATTCAGAGTACATGAATTGTTGCCGTGGAAAATAAATTTAAAATTTAAATAAACAATTTAGCTTGGGCCCATATGCCTTACAATGAAATAAATAAAAAGAATTCCTAATAACCTTCCACGTAAGTTGTAATACCTGAATTTTTTTGTGACATAATATTTGTAATACATGAAATTTTAGTAACGTAATAACCGAAAGTTGAATTTAAAACACATATACGTATATATTTATATATAAATACATATATGTATATTTGTCATTGGTATGCAATTAATTAGTTAGCATAGAAGTAT
>JAJIYU010018466.1:0-11263 GCA_030144865.1 Tinospora cordifolia
TGATAAAACACACAATATCGGATTAAACCATCGGCATAACATGTACATGACATGAAACATTAAACATTTATTCATGGCACAATGCATCAATATTCTTAATTTCTAAACATGTATAACATGTATATTCATGACACAATAAATAAAGCATGCATATAAAGACATAAATTCAATCAATCATCTTCAAAACATCATCACACTTGCAATATTTATTCAAATTAAAATAAAAAAGTAAAGGTTAGAAGTCACTTCCACCTTAAATGCGTCCTTTCTGCGCACCTCTGAAATCCGGCAGAGTTCCGTTGCTTCAAGTCTTTCAAACACTCAAGAACTCTTAAGAACACTCAAGAACACTCAAGAATACTCAAGAACACTCAAGAACACTCAAGGATAGTTCAAGATCACTCAAGAACTAAGGGGAATGTCAAGAAGAAGGCTAGAAGGATTCAAGAGGGACTAGTATGCTCTTAAATTGGGATGAATGAAATTGTGAGCATGGGGGTCCTTTATATAGGCTTCAAACTAGTGTGAAATGGCAAGTTTTTTTGTTGGGAAACTTGCAAAAATTCAAATTTTCGTGCCCCCCAAGCATAGGAAAATAGTAGGTATTTTTTTTTGAAATTTTTTGGAATTTAGAAACATTTTTTTTGGATTTTTTTTGAAATTTTTTCAGATTTTAAATTGGATTTTTTGTTATTATTTTCGGAGCAAATGATCATGGCCGTCAGATCGTTCTCGATCGCTGCATCAGATCTCGATCTAGCGGGTTGAATCTAAATCGTTCGATGTTCCTCGAGCTTCGCACGCTATTCTCGAATTTATCAGATCCTCGAATCTCATCGCTCCGATCTTCCTCGAGTCATGCATCGATTCGCGATCTACCGAACGCGAATTCGATCTGGACGCTTGGATTGGCTTCGAGACACGCATATCGCTATCGGAGTAATCGTCTTTGATGTAGGCTGGTAGATTAACCTCGAGCGCAGCACGTTCGTGATCACGATTTAGCGCCTTCGTTCTGAGCCGTTGGATCACGATGATCGTCTCGCGCCTGTGATCTGGGCCGTTAGATTGAGTCGACCGATCGTGAGCCATTTGATTTACGTGATTCGGTGCTCGTGAACGTCGTTTAGGGTTTTGATCTCATTCGTTGGATCGAAGAGATTGAGTTTGGACCGTTGGATGCAGTTTCTAATTACCAAATCACTTTCTAAAGCTTCTATAATCCGAATTTTTGTCAATTAGATACTTCCTAATTGATAAAAAATTGATTTTCTTGTATATTCCCTTCCATTTTGATAATTTGCTAAATTTTTCTCTATTCTAATTATTTAATATTGCAATTATTTTATATATTTCCATTTCTTTAATATTTTTAATGCTAATAATCAAATAATTTGTATTTTTTCATTTCCATGTATTTTTATTTGTTTCCTATTTCATTTTCAGATAATAAATTATGTAATTATACACTAATAGTGCTTTATTTATTTTTAATAAATACATGTACACTACATTTTTATTTAATTATACAAATTCTCTATGTAGATATTCTCATAATATGTAGCATTAACATTTATTATGCTAACACACACCTTATTCATTCACATATTGGCCAATATGTGTATATACTTTATTTATTTTTTTTATTTCTTAAGCAACTCCTTAAATTTCATAATTAATTCCACTAAATTGCAATTTTCATTTAATTATTCTAATTTTTATTATATCTCCAATATAAATTATTTTTCATGTGCTAACCCACCATTTGCACCCAAAATTTCTTAAAATCTTTAAAATTAATTTATTCAACTTATTTTATTTATTTTAAATTATTTGACAAAGTTCTGGGGTATTACACTTTTTCACAAACAACACTGGAGCTCCCCAAGGTGATTCACTTGGTTTGATGAATCTTTTTTCTCGGAGCTCATCTAATTGGGTCTTCAACTCAATTAGTTCTACTGGTGCCATATGATAAGGAGATATAGCTATGGGTTTGGTTCCATGTTGGAGTTCGATCTTGAACTCGATGCTTCTGGTTGGTGGTAGCCTAGGCAAGTCATCAGGAAACACATCTTCATAGTCTCGGACTACTTTTAAATTCCTTATTTCTTTTGGTCCTTCAGAGTCTTCCTTTAAGAGGTTCTCGAGGTCTTCATTTTGCTTCAAGCAGTTCAACATGGCTATCATTGGGCTCCTAGGCAATTTATGAATATCCCCATCTATCTTGAAGGTTTCTCCTGAGGGCAATGTTATTGTTACTCTTTTCTTGGGACAATCTATTTGTGCCTGGTACTGGTTCAACCAATCCATACCCAATATTACATCATACCCGTGGAATGGTAGTACACGAAGGTCGGCTGAAATCAGTTTATCCCCAAACCTAAGGTCACATGTACACATTTGCTTTGATGTAATAGAAGTTCCTATAGGTGTTGATACATTCAACGTTTTAGGCAAAGTCTTTGTTACTAGTCGTAATCTACTAACTAGTTCTTCAGAAAAAAATGACTTTGAAGCACCCGAATCAAACAACAGTTTCACAGTAGTGTTAAATAACAAGAATGTACCTTCAACAGCAGGGAATTGGTCTTCGGGGGCTTCGACGATAGCAAATACTATCGCCTGGTTTTGCCCTCGGCCTTGGTTCTGATTTGGTGCTCGACCCATGTTTGGATTTTGTCCGTAATTGTTATTTTGTGGAGGCAGTTGTTGTACAGGGTGTGCATTCAATGATCCACCTTGATTATTCAGAGGTTGCTGTTGTGGCCGCATCTGGGTTTTGCTAGGACAAAACCTTGATAGGTGCCCTCGCTGATTACAGTTGAAGCACTGCCCTTGTTGTCTTGCTAGCTCCAACTATTCTTCGATTTTGGGTCAATTTTGTCGTTGCGGCATATTGTTCCCGTTATTCTGGTTGGTATTTCTTTTCTTCGAATCTCCTTGGTGATCTCTATCACCTTCTGGCCTCTTATTTTTATTTCTCAGCCTTTGTTCAAAATTTAGCACTTGTTTAAGAGTTAATGCCTTATCTACTTTTTCTCTGTATGTCTTCAGAGAGGTGGTTTTTATCAGTTTTTGGATCTCAATCTTGAGACCCTGGGTGAATCTATTGGCCTTCCTTCTCTCATCCCTGATCAAATCTGATGAGAACTTAGCCAGTTCCATAAACTTCCTCTCATATTTAGCCACAGTCATGTCCCTTTGTTTTAGTTGGACAAAGTCTTCTTGTAGCTTCTCCAAGGTCGCTTCCAGAAAGAATTTTCATAGAAGATTTTAGTAAAGTCTTCCCAGCTCATATCATCGATGTTTGTGTTCGGGTCCATCCTCACTATACGCCAACAACTTCTGGCTGGTCCTTTAAAGTGGTGTGTGGCCAGTGCTACTCGTCTGGACCCAGTTACTTTCATCACATCAAGGATTTCTTCCATCTCTTGGTACCAGTGGTCCGCCGAGATGCTATTTGTAGTACCATCAAAAGAAGTAGGGGCGAGCTTTTTCATTTCTATCAGCATCATTCTTTGTTTCTCATCTTCTGAATTTTCTTCAGCCCTCTGATTTTTAGGGTCTTGAGCCATAGGTGCTGTCTATTGAGCCTGCATCGATTCAGGTGCTTGAGGCTGAGGGGGCCATTCGAGGGATTATCTGTGGAAGTGCCCTCAATAGTTGATCTAATACTCTTTGTGATATTTCATTCATCATGATCCCCATCCGGGCCTCCATCCCCGCAGACAGTTCCTGTTTTCGTTGTTCACTTTCATCAGAGGTGCTAGATCGAGTAGCGTACTTTCTTGTTCCGGCCATTATCTATAAATTTAACACTCAGTCAGTTTTTGCCTCATCAATTGTTCGTACTATCATGACTCTAGATTCATGTCTCTATGTCTTCGATTTGTTTAGTGGCCTAATAGTTTATGCTTCTACGTTCTTTTTGTGTATGGGTACGGGATTTGGTTTCAAAGCAATAAAGCATGCATATCACACAATCATACAACCAAGCTAGCACAACAAGGTTCCAAGCTTCTACCTAAGCTTTTTGGTTCAAGTGTCCCATGCCACTTTACCCCTTCCACTTAGGTTTTCACCCAAAACAAGGCTGCACCCAACCAATTTCGCAAATATCTCGATTTCTAAGGCTTCACAAGCCTCACTATACTTGACTGTCCCATACCAGCCAAACACAGGGAAACGAGTTTGTCCAAAGCCACCGATCATTCACCAAACATGGCCTGTCATTCTCCGAGTTCAAGATTCCTCTATATACCTGAATCCTATGCGTTCCATACCACATAGAAACCAAAGATACAGGATCCTCCCGATCTCGTGCCCTGACCAAACAAGTGTTCGTTTTTCACACATTTGAAGTATCTAACTTATGCCCTAAAAGTTTATTCATGATTTACTGTGCCACCCTTGGCAGCTCCCAAGTCTCTACTTAAGGTCTCTTCCTAGACCTAAGTTCTCAAATCCTTGTTGGCCTCTGATTTGGACCATAGTGAATTTCTAGCCCTCAATTACCACCTCCTTGTTTTATCTCGTAAGAAAATAAGTGTGTTCTTCAACTCCGACTACTCATATGAGCAGGTGGGACAACCTCCAGATCGGACGACGAGACTGAAATCTGCTTAGCAACCGTGCTTTCTAGAATGGGATAACCCATCTCCTTTTCAATGTTTAGCTTTACTCGGGACAAGGCTTACCCACTATCAGCTCAACTTGTAATCTTTGTATCCAAACAAAACCGTTGAAAACATATATATCTTTTCAAAAACAATTTTTTTCAAAATCATTTCAGTTTCCAAAACAGGAGGTAGGGCTTCTAAATTAAAAAAATAAATAGTCTTATCAGACTAGTAAATTCATTCTAATTCTTTCCAAAGGCATCTAAAGCCTAGGCTCTGATACCACCTTTGTCACACCCCACCTCCCAAGTCCCATCTTCCACGTCATCTGACGGTTCAACTTTCTTTGATCAAAATTCTTGGGATGCCTGGGAGACGGGCCCGTGCTACATTTTTTTCTTCTTAGACCCCAATCGCCTATCAGGTCCAAAATCATGCTATTGATATTCCCTATAAAGGTTCTAATCTTCAAAGCTTGATGTTTGATATTAATGCTCAAGTAGCTGTGGCACATACCTTTATCCAACAGACATTGCCTTTAGAACGGTTAAAGAACCTTTTTCTTGAGAAATGGATTACTAGCTATGAAGCTCGTTTCCAGACTGCTGAGGTCCAGCAAACTTCTTTTGCTGTTCATCAACGATGCTCAGATGGTCTTGTCGAAACCATTTTTCCAAATAATCCTATGACTCATATGCGAGCCACAATTACTGATGTTAATGTAGTAGACATTTCAGACGATGTATCCCCCCTCATATTTGGTGGGATTCTTCTTGTTCCTGCTCAAGTTGTCTGGATTCTGATTTTGATCTCCACTATGATGTTCTTGAAAAACCCAGAAGAAAGTGTTCTCAACATCTTCTCCAAGAACGTTATGAGTTAGGAGATCTTGCTGTTGGCTTTATTGATTTTCCTTCAGGACGTTTCCAATATTACGTCCTTCTCTCTGATGATGATCTTCCAAAATGTAATGTTATTATTAGATTTGTCTCTTCGTTGATCCCTCTGAATCACCGTACTGAAGATCCTTTTACTAGTCTTCCCATATAGTATCAAGTTAAACAATCCAAAATTGTGATGCCATCTGGTCTGGAGCCCAAGCCTTTATCAGATACAAAAACCATTCTTAATTGGCAATCTAATAATGCCTTGTTCCAGAATGATCTTCTCTGATCCATTGCTCAAAAACAAGATGCTCTTGTCGAAAAAGCAGGATTCTTTCAACCAGCAGCATGATTCTCAAGAACAACTTATTATAGCTATCCATGATCGTCTCGATAAAATCCATCAAGAATTGATGGACCTTGCTACCTCTGTTGAAAGCTATGCCCCTCTTGAATGAGAACAGAAATCCCTCAAAACCCAATTGCGAGATATTCAGGCCAGAGCATCCTCTGTTCCTTCATATGAACCCCATTATGTGCCTACCCAGTCCAATCTTTCTCCTATTTTTTCTTCTCTTTTTCCTTCTGATTACCAGCTAGCCTCCCAACAAAAGCTAAAGCCTCCACCATTACCTTCTCTTGGAATACATGATTTCCAGCCTCCCTCTCGTCCTGTTGCTACTGTGCGTCTCTTTAATCGCCGAAAGGACAAAGGTAAACAAAAAATGGTTCTTACTATTGACACACCTTCACCTAATACCTTGGTTGATTTTCTCCACCATATAACCCACCTTGATGCATTTGTGCCTAAAGTTCATCACAGTTCTCCTCTAGACACCAATGAAGAGGTTTCTAGTTCTTCTTCACCCTCTTGTTCATTAGATTCCTCTAATTCTGATAATATATTGGTGGCTTCTCAAACTGGTGAGTCTAGCAGGACCCAAGAGCCACATGTTGATTCACCTCCTGAACCTGGCGATATGCACCTTTATATGCAACCTCCACCAACATTTTCTCATCCCACTGGCCACGCAAGCAAATCCTCCAATGGTTTTCATACCTTCAATTTGGATAAATTACCGTATGATGACTGGCCTCTCTTCTTCCATGACATGTTATCTTGGTGCTATTCCAAAAAACTCAAGGGTCTCACTGATCGCCAAGTTATTGAAAAAATGGTAACAAAATTTTTTGGTAGTCTCCGAGACTGGTGGCTTGATATTAATGAATACAGACAGGTCTATTTTATGAATCGACCCTTTGTTGAATTAATAACCTCTCTGTTTACTTCCTTTATTGGCCCTCATAACCATGTCAAAGAGCGTGTACGAGAACGTTTTCTCTCCACCATACCTTTTCAGAAGTAGATTTTCGCAAACATTATGCCGAGATGTCTCGCATATTTTACCTCATCAATGGCTATGATGATAATAATCTTAAGGTGGTCTTCTTCTACTCATTCCCTTGGCCAATTTCCTCCAAGGCCACGATTCATATGCAAAATGCCAACAAAAAATTTGAGAACTGTACGTTGGGTGAATTATTTGCTTTTATCCAGCTTGGCTGCATGGAACTTTGTTTAGACCATTTATTTTTCCAACAACAGCTCAAGATGGGTAAAACTCTACAAAAATCTTGCCTTGTGGATGATCCTTCTTATTTTGGTAAGTGTCATCCCTACGAACCTTGTTTTTGTTTAAAAGGTTCTCCATCATTTCCTATTCCTAAGCAACATAAATCCAAGAAGCATAGGAAGTGGAAAAAATGGATGCATTGTTCTCCTCCCAAAAAATCTAAATGGAAGTTCTTATGACGCAAATAGTTCCATAAGAAATCTGCTGATTCCAGGTGCTTTATCTGTAAAAAGCTTGGCCATTTTGCCAAAGATTGTCCTCGAAAAACAAAAAGGCATGTGAAACTCATCTCCAAGATTGAACAACTTTCAGACACGGAATTGTCTGATGTTGAATCCCTTTACTCTTTGGATGATGAGTATTCCCCAACAGCATTAATGGCAATATCAGATACTCAGGCTCTTGTCCTCAATAATGAGCCTTCTGCCAGCACCATTTCTCATCTGCCTTATGCCAATGTCCATGTATATTTATCCCCCTATCACAATCCAATTACCATCACGACTCTTTTTGATACAGGTGCAACTGCAACTCTCATGCATCCCTCCATGCTTCCTTCTGATTGGTGGAAACCTTACCACCAAAATTTCAATACTGCAAGCTCTTCTTCTTTGGTCATCACTCTGATTAGCAAGCCAATGAAGATTCGTCTGCATCCTCTTCTTACTGTCAAGCACAGGATCTTAGGTGCTCCCACTTTGCTTAAAGATTTTATCATTGGGTATGATACTATTCAGCAACTCCGACGGCTCACATGGACTCCTCAAGGATTATGGATTCCTTCTGCCTTCATTCCTTGGGTTTCTATGGTTGCTCCTGCAGTTCATGTTATTGATGATCCCAGAATTGTTGATCTTCGCCAGTATCTCATCACCAATTGTTGTGCTGACAATCACACTGACTTTCTCCAAAAATGTACTTCTCCCTTATGGCTTAATCCTGAGTTTTTTTTTATCAAACTCCCATTTAAGCTTAATGAAGACATTAATCCCACGAAAGCTATTCATCGTGGCATGCCACCCTCTCAACTTGTTTTGGCCCTTGCTGAAATTGAGCAATTAAAATCTCAAGGCCTTATTAAGCCCACAACTTCTCCATGGGCATGTGAAGCTTTTGATGTTATTAAAAGAGCTGAACAGGTAAGAGGCAAGCTTCGTCTTGTCATCAATTATCAACCTCTCAATGTTTTTCTTCAAGATAACAAGTTTCCTCTACCAAGGCCAGAAACTCTTTTTCAACATCTCTCTGAGGCACGGGTTTTCTAAATTCAATTGCAAATCAGGTTTTTGGCAATTAGGTATTCATCTTTCTGATCGCCCAAAACAACATTTGTTCCGCCTGGTCATCACTATCAGTGGACCATTCTTCCTTTTAGGTTAAAGACTGCTCCGTCTCTATTTAAGAGAAGCCATGATGAAGATTTTTTAGCCAATCCTACAAAATTCCTTGATCTATATCGATGACATTCTGTTGTTTTCCAAAAACACAGAATTTCATATATCTCTGGTACAATAGTTTTATGAGTTTTGCAGGTCCTTTGGTTTGATGCTTTCAGAGAAGAAAATGCAACTTTTTCTCTCTTCTATTGATTTCTTAGGCATGAATATTCAAGATGGTCAGATCTCTCTTCAGCCTCATATTACTTTGAAGATTCTTGAATTTCTTGATATTCTTCCTGATAAGCAAACAATTCAACAATTTCTTTGCTTAGAAAATTATATGAATGTTTTCATTAAGGATTTATCTAAGCTCACAAGTTTGCTTTATGGACTACTAAAGAAGAACCCTCCTTCTTGGTCTTCTTCTCACACTACCGTTGTTCAAGAACTGAAACTTAGAGCCCAAACATTACCTAAGCTCAAAATTCCTAGCTCTAGTATTTGCATCTTCCAAACAGATGCTAGTGATGCACATTGGGGGGCTGTCTTGCTTGAACAATTATCTGACAACAGTTGTGTTTTTGGAGGATACAAAAGTGGCTCCTTCAAACCTTCTAAATTACATTATCACTCCACTTTCAAGGAAATTCTTGCAATCAAACGGGGTATTGATAAATTCTAGTTCTTCTTTGTTGGCCATCATTTTCATATTGAGATGGATATGTCTAGTTTTCCCTAGATGGTACAATTCAAACAATAGGTTCTTCCTAATCCACAATTGCTACGATGGGCTAATTGGTTCTCTCAATATTCTTTTACGGGTCGCCATATTCTTGGAAAATCGAATACCCTTGCTGATTTTATTTCCAAGCCTAAGGCTCCTTCTCCAATTGACTCTAATTTCATTGGAGTAATTGGTTCCTCCTCATCTGTTCTTGATCCTTCTGATGGAGCTTCTGATTCTACTTCTTATTTTACTTCTTTTCTTGCTTCTCTTCCAGTCGAGCTCCAGGAACTCATTTACTAGAAAATCCCTACCCAGCCAAAGATTGACAGCTATCTTAAGTCATCACCAAAAACCATGGCATGATTTTTGGACATATTCCTCATCCCACCTTCCCTTTCCTTTTTCCATTCCGTCTTCCTACATACTATCATTTTCCAAAAGCAGCCTATTGTTTTCTGATGATTCTTCTTCAATCTTGGTGGATTGGGTTTTGTCTTGACAAAAATCGCATTCGGGCTTATCTTTTCCAAATGAGCTTTATCGCTTCTCAACCTCCTTGCAGATATTCCAGGCCTGACCCAAATCATATTCGATTCTATAAATTCCTGTTACAATTTGCAGATCACCAACATTGGCTAAATCTTCTTCAAGAATGGCCTCATCTTTATCTTACGGTGATATTTTATGCACATGTAGCTTCCCCATCTGACCATACTAGTATTGGAGATGATCCTCTTGGTGCTTGTAACTAGCAATTCCATTTTAAAATTCTTCGTTCACACCCTCATCTCCTGTATTTTAATCCATATGCCCATTTACCTCGTGGGTCTCAAGAACGTCCCCGTTCTAATGAAGCTCATTGGTGGCCCCATTTTCATTTCTTTTATCAGTTCCAGCATGATCTGATCCAATGGAATAGGGCTTCCCATCTTGATGAATAGAATCCACAAAGCAGCCGACCCAAGTATGTTGCCCTATTATATGGGAAAGCAGGCCTCAGCCAGGCCATAATCATTTGTATATGGACCTCAAAGAATTATTCGCTCAGTATACACATCGTAATCTAATGCATATTCCTGATGTTGTCACATCTATTGAATACTTTTCTATCTACTTAGTTGAGTAGTTCCCATGGCCCATTGATGACTCAGATTCTGCCACAAGCGAACAAGACAATAGTGATAAGTAGAGATTACAACTATCTGTTTATACTTTTGGTCAATAAAGCTTGTCCATTATTGTCCTTCATTCCTGTGTAAAGCTGCATTATTGGGTCATGTCCATGTGCTTAAGTTTTCTTTCCAGCTCACTTTGGTGTATTATTCTACTTTTGTAGTCTGTTTATGTGTATCATTGTACTCATTTAGTCTTTCAATGCTTTGTCGAGTCACATATAATCTCTGTCCATGGTCTCCTCATTGCTTATAAATGAGAGTCCTCATCCCAGTTCTTATCATCGAGAGATAGAGTCCTTAATTGTTTCCCCATTGTAAGTGTTTGTTCATTAGCAATATGAAGTATAGTTTTCTACATTATCTTCCTCTCTGGGCTATCATTCTTATTATTATCCTCTTCCTTATTATTGCTTGTTGCTGCAAATTTGCTTGTGTTATCCTGGTCTGCGACGCCTCCGACTCTGAAGAAACATCCTAATTGTTTTTCCACACTTAGGTGTGCAATATGTATGTATGTATGTACTTTATTTATGACTAAATGATGCAAGTATAACAAACGAATAATTCATGTATAATGCAAGTGAATAGTTGTGTAACGTAAGAATAATTTTATAGGTATGCGGGTATAAAGATTGTTCTGTTGCTTGGTGCGAAAGTTCGAAAATGACATGTGAATAATGTGCGAATATACATACATACATACATACATACATACACACATACATACATACATACATATAATGTGACATACAAATATATATAAATATATATATATATATATATATATATATATATATATATATATATTTATATTTTTTATAAAATTTTTAAAATATATATAT
>JAJIYU010018467.1:0-11196 GCA_030144865.1 Tinospora cordifolia
AGGTTCCTCAGTAGCTGATAGAGGGAAAGGCGTGGTGATAGCCTAGTCCCGGAGTGGTCCTCTGTTTTCTTTTTGTTTCTATCTGAGGTCGGTCATATTTTGTATGTCTGACACTGTTTAAAGGTCAAACTGTACTTTTGGAACATGATAACATGTAATGTATCGTTACTTTTGCACTTAAATTAAATAGATATTTTAAATTACTCTAATGTGGCATGGATGTCGAGGCTGGGAAGGCTTAACGGCGGCTGGGAAGACTCGACTCGATGAGTCAGTTCGTTGAGCCGCCGTGCCGGTCGGGTTGCCCTTCAGCCTAGGGAAGGGGTCCCGACAGCACCACAAATTCAGAATCAGGGACAAAATAATGATGAACTAAAAGAACAGGCGAAGAAGCAGGGACTGTGCTATGCGTGCAGACAGAAGGGTCATTTGGTAAGAAACTGCCCGACTACACCCACCCAAGCTCCTCAGCCACAAGATAATAAGGGTTATAGTCAGAACCAAGTCAAAATGTTTGCTGTTGAGGCTCAGGAAGATCAAGACCCTCAGTAGAAACCCTCATAGTCCAATGTTAGGAAAAATGAACTAATTTTGAATATGAGTAGTAGTAGGGAGACCTTTAGATTGCTATATGTTAGCATTTATAAATTTTAAGTTGAAATAAGGCGTTGTACCAATTATCTCTATTAATGAAATTTATTTCCTTCAGAACTCCTAGTGTACCATTTTAATTAAGTGTTAGCATATTAAAGTAGCAAAGCCCTTGGGTATACCAACTTAGTCAAAACAAAATTATCTGACAAAACGACGCCCAAGTAAAGGAGTATAAATTTCGAGGACGAAATTCTTTTAAGCAGGTTAGGTTGTAATAACCCAAAATTTTGTCAAAAAAATAATAATAAATCAATAAGTTCAATGAAATTAAATGAAATAAGTTATGTAAAATAATTTCGAAGATTTTAAGACATCTTTGGGTGCAAACTGTGGGTTGGCAAATGAAAAATAAGATATTATGGAGATACAATAAAATAAGAATTTTAGTGCAACAATCATACATATTTTGATGAAAAATAATATGAAATATTGAGATGTAAAATAAAATAGGAAAATAAAACCTTAATTTGATATTTAAATTAAAATGTCAATTAAGCAGAATTAAATATGAAATTAAAAGAGTTGCTTCCACTTCTTAAGAAATAAAGAATAGAATATATATATATATATATATATATATATATATATATATATATATATATATATATATATATATATATATATAAATATAGGTTAATATGTGTGAATAATATGTGTGTTAGTATAATGAGTGTTAAATATTACATATTATAGAAATATGTAAATTTACATAGTTAAATAAAAATGTTGTATGCTTATATTTATCTAATATAAGTATAACATTATATATTATCAATTTATAATTACATAAATAATTATCCTTCTGAAATTAAAAATATGAAATTAATATATAAATAAAAATATATAAAAATAAAGAAATGAAAAATGTAGATTATTAAATTGTTGACATTAAAAATATTTTAAAAAATTAAAATATATCTAATAAATACAATATTAAAGAATTAGAAAAGGGAGAATATTATAAAATTAATAAAATAGAAGGACATGTGCAATAAAATCATGTTTACATCAATTAGAAAGTGTATAATTAGCAAATTTCGGGTAATAGCAACCTTAGAAAGCAATTTTGGTAATTAGAAATTGCATCTAACAATTCAAAATCGATCTGTCCGATCCAACAAATAAAATCAAAGCCAAACCAGCATTCAGGCGCACCGGATCATCAAAATCCAACGACCTAGAATTAATCCGCCTGATTTAACGATCAAGATCGTTTTCGTTGATCACAAACAGAGATCCGAACACTGCAATCGATGACAATCCAATGGCCAGGATTCGTGCTTGCGGTAGGACGATCATGTGGTGTTGCGCTGGAGGTTCATCTGACGGTGAAGATCAAAGCCGCATTGTTAAATCGCGAATGGTGCTACGCTCGAAGACGATCTGATGGTCTAGATTTGAAACATTTTCGATCGATCGCGATTCTGTGCTGCGCTCGAGGTTGATCAATGGTCCACGCTAGTTTCATTGATCGCAAACAGCTGTGCTGCAATCGAGGTTCATTCGACGGTCGAGATCTGAGGTGCCCTGATCTTGTGCTGTGATCGAGGAAATCCAACAGTCCGAAGCCGAGACCATTTCAGGATGATCGCGAACCGTTGATGCGATCAAGGATCATCAATGGTTCAGATTAACACTCCGATTAAACCAAGAAAAATAACTTAAAAATTCGAATAAAAATCCAAAAAAATTATTCAAATGCACTTGTTATTTTTCTATGCTTGGGGGGCACAGAGTTTTGAATAATTGGCAAGTTTCCTAAAAGGAGAGCACCAAAAACTTACCAATCTATGCCATCTTAACCTCTATATAAGTGTTCTTATTGTTTTCATCCCAAATCAAGAGCATAGTAGTCCCTCTTGACTCTCTTTAGCCTTCTTTTTGGCAATCCCCTCAATTCTTGAGTGATCTTGAACTATTCTTGAGTGTTCTTGAGAGTTCTTGAGTGTTTGGAAGCCTTGAAGTAACGGAACTCTGCCAAATTTCACAGGTGTGCAGAAGAGACTTATTTAAGGTGGAAATGATTTTTCTAACACCCCTTTTTCTTATTCGAATTACTAGCATGTTCATGGTTTGTTTGGTTTTTGAAATTAAAATAATTTCAATTCTAGTATTCTAAAACATATTTCACTTTCATATTCGATTCTTGTTCGAATTTATGCACTCATAGTGATCATTCCATGTTTAGTATCGTGCTTAGGTTTTATTTCAAGGAATGATGTGTGATTATGGATGTTCCATGATTTGATTTCCATAATGCTTATATTCTGAATTTTATTTATCTTAATTTCATAGTTTGAAGTTTAATTGATGATTCAAGAATTAATAAAAGAAGATGGTGAAAATAACCACGTACCATCATAGTGAACATGTGGGTTGCTATGAATGTTCTTTTCATATGATTTTTAAGACCAAAGTACTTGGTTGGTGGGTAAGTTCCCTTGAAGTCCAAGAGTCAATGAAGTTGGCTAAGAAAAGCTATATTTCACTCCAAGGAGGTACTTCGTTAAGAACATCAAGGGCTTAAAAAACCCTTTTGGTAAAAAATCTCAACTTTAAACAAAAATGTTATTTGAAACACCTAATGTATGCAAGTGTTTCAAATATGAATGTGTTATTGGTTTGAATTTGAAAAATGGTTGTTTGAGAAAGATCCACTGAGCTTTGTGTTCACCCCTTCCTTTTCTTTTTCAGGAAATTAAATTATGACGACCATGGAATTTGGATTTTAGCAAGTTTCTATTTTTTAAAGTTTTCTTTTAATATAAGGGCATGTTGCCCAATTTTGAATAAGTCTTCCGCTGAAATTTTATTTTATTTTAGAGGTTATGAATTTCTTTGATCAACAATGTAATAGTTTACATTATAAAGTTATGTACTTTCTCTTTATGAATAAAAAAGTTGAATTTTTCTATCTTTAATTGCCTTAATTTTATTGAACGAAAATTGCATTCTTGAATTTACTCTAAGGCATGAGGTATTGAAAAATAGAAAGTCAAGTGTGTGTCACTTGTAAAGTAACATTAGAAACTGACCCGCCAAATGGTTAAGTCCACTGTCAAAGAATAGTGGTTATGTCCAATGCTCAATGAATGTGGGGGTTGGGGTATTACAAAAATGGTCTTGGACATCCCACAGAGAGAGTGAATATTCGTTCATATCTTTCCTCTTTGATTCCTTTGCATACTCATCACACTTAAGCAAAAATGCATGTTTTCTTCTCTTTCCTTTGGACATCCAGCTAGTGGGTGTATGATATCAAAGCATGCGAGACACCCAATCATATGCTGATATTTAAATCTGATCCCCTAAGAAAATCTTCTAATTTAGTCATGAGTATGGTTGGCGTCCCATATGTGAGAATCACCCGATCTAGGCGCCAAAATGGGATGGTAAAGTTTGCATTTTTTATTCTCTCTTGTGAGTGTGGGATAGCTAGGGTTTTATGAGCATCAATTCAAATTTCAATCCTTCCTAATTAGATTAATTCATATGTGTACAAACACACATGTGCATGGGTGGAACAATTTTTGTTTAGGTGAAGCATGGAGCACATGATCACTAACTTGGTGTATGTGTGGTGTACTAAATCACTAGTGTAGTACATTGGATCATGATTAATGGGATCAAATAAGGGAAGACATCCCTTGGTGGTTAAGTAGGGTGGGATGCACCCGATCATGGTGTTCCACTCATGTGACTTGCACATGCTTTGGGTGGCCATGCCTTCATGGGTTCACATGAATTTAATAAAATTTAATATCTCCCTAACCACTAGGTATAGTTTTGGAACCACATGATCAAGACACAAATTTTAAGGTATAGTTTGGCCCAAGGCGTTTTTCTTTGAAAACCTTCCTTATTTGGAGCCCACTGAAGCTACTCACCCGAATCTTGGCCAACTATCCCAATTTTTGGATATGTGGTGTGTCTTGTTAGTTTATGTTATCCCATAGCATTTCGGGTCATTCTGATTCCTCGAAGTACCCTAAATGCCACTTCTTTCCTAATTGAGAAATTGAGCTAATTTTTGGATATGTTATTCAATTGGCCGGCTCAAGTCACTTTGCTTCATTTTAGGTGATTTTGGATTCCTAAATGAGAGTTTTAGAACTTGCCAAATTTAGCCTTGAAATGAGTTCGATTTCATTTTGCACCAAAATTTCACTGAATAGACCTTAAATTTTGTTTCATTTGGTACAGAGTTTTCAGGGTACTACAGTTCTTCAATAACAAAAAACCAGGTTTGAAATGATCTTCATGCCCAAACCAGTAGCAGAAACAAGTTTGGTTCTTCGTTCGTCCAAACAACACCATAGCATGCACATACTCACATCTAAATCGCACCATCGTGTTCCTCTTTTAGATCTGAAATTTATTTTCATTCAACACCATCCAAACCGTGAACACCCACAAATCATGTTCTTCATTCTCATTCCAACCCAAAATTTTTTAGATCTAAAATTGTTTTACTTTCCTTCTATCTTCTTCTTCTTAATTCAATCATCACGACCAAAACCCAACCACCAAAGTCCCAAATCAATCTATACCCTAAATCACAAAACATATATCAAACCCAAAACCCCCAAATCGTTTGCCCCAATTTTCTTGCTTCTTGTTCTTGCTATCCACCCTATTCAACATCCCAAAATCAAACCAACTCCAAATCGATCTTATTCATTGATCCAACTAAACCAAAGATGAAAGTCCTAAATTTTTTTTCTTCTTTGTTTCTTCTTCATTCTTCATCCTTCTTTCATTTTCAATAGTCCTTTCCACAAACGCCATTTCTCAAATTTTCTCTTCCTTTTTTCGGCCAAAATCATATCATTATTTTTGTTTGATTTTTTTTCTTCAAGTGATTTCCATATTTTTTTTTCTTTTCTTTTTTTCTTATTCTTCTGGTTCAAATTTCTTTATTTTTATTTTATTAGGATTTTATTTATTTATTTATTTATCGCATAAAGCGATGTGTGTGCAATGTGTGCATGAAGTTAAATTTCATTCATTTGCTTTTTCGCACTGCTCGTGCCATCGCGCCTATGCGAGCATCATATATCTTTATTTATTTATTTATTTTTCAATCAATCAAATACTTGATTTATTTCTTAAGTAAATCTTTTGTAATAACCCAAAATTTTGTCAAATAATTAAAGATAAATAAGTTTAAGAAAATTAAATGAAATAAGTCAAGTGAAAATGATTTTAAAGATTTTAAGACATCTTTGGGTACAAATTATGGATTAGGAAATGAAAAATAATATAAAATATTTAGATGTAAAATAAAATAGGCAAATAAAACCTTAATTTGATATTTAAATGAAAATGTCAAATTAAAAGAGTTGCTTAAGAAATAAAGAATAGAAAAAAAAAAGAAATAAAGTATATATATATACACACACACACACATATATATATATGTTAATGTGTGTGTTAGCATAATAAATGTTAATACTATATATTATAGGAATATGTATATAGAAAAATTTATATAATTAAATAAAAATGTAGCATACGTATATTTATTTAATAATAATAATAAAATATTATAAATATTAATTTATAATTACATAAATTATTATCTGAAAATGAAATATAAAATAAATAAAAAAAATACATAGAAATGAAAAATGTAGATTATTTAATTATTGACATTAAAGATATTAAACAAATAGAAAAATATCTAATAAATGTAATATTAAATAATTAGAAATGGAAAAATATTAGTAAGACCATAAGATAGAAGAGAATATGCAAAAAAAAAAAATCAAGTTTTCATCAATTAGAAAGTGTCTAATTAGAAAAACTCAAATAATAGAAGCTTTAGAAGTTGATTTTGATGATAGAAACTGCATCAAACGGCCAGGATCGAATAATCTTCAAGATCTGTAATCCAACGGCCCAGATCAAGATCGCACCGAACACCTTGGAACATTGGATCACCAAAGATCGGACGGTCTGCAATCAACATGTTCGATCCAACAGCCCAGATTTGAGATATCTCTGATCGATCGCGTCACTAGAGGTCCATCAGACGATCCAGATCGAGACACTCTGAGATGATTGCGAACGAGTACTACGATCGAGGAAATCAGACGGACAGAAACGATCAAAGATGATCAGACGATCAGAACGAGTTTCGTTCATCATGAAATGCGTGTCTCGAGGACGATCCAAGCGTCCAAAGAAAATTCATAATTCAAAATTCGCGAACCAACACCGCGCTCGAGGAAATCCGATGGAACGATGTTAATTGATCAAGAATTCGTGCGACACTCGAGGATGATCTGACCGCCTAGATGCAACCCGTCGATCTGAGATACAAATGCGTGATTCGAGGATGATTCAACGGTCTCGATTTGAGGCTCCAAAAATAATAACCGAAAAATTCAAAAAATTCGATTAAATACTTTAAAAATCTGAAAAATCAGTTTCTAAATTCCCAAAAATTTTTAAAAAATTACTTGCTAATCTCCTATGCTTGGGGGCACGAAATTTTGAAGAATTGGCAAGTTTCCCACAAGATGACACTCCAAACTTGCCATTCTCTACCCTTTTGAACTCTATATAAACACCCCCCATGCTCACAATTTATCTCACCCCAAGAAACAAGAGTTGAATTGTCATCTTGTTCTCTAAGCCTTTTTCTTGGTAATCCCCTTAGTTCTTGAGTGTTCTGGAGTGTTCTTGAGAGTTCTTGAGTGTTTGGAAGTCTTGAAGCAACTGAACTCTGCCGAATTTTAGAGGTGTGAAGAAGAGACGTATTTAAGGTGGAAGTGACTTCTAACTTCTACTTATTTATTTTAATTTAAATAAGTCTTGCATGTGTGATGATGTTTTGAAGATGATTGAATATATGTTTTAATATGCATGCTTTATTTGTTTGATGTGCCATGAATATACAAGTTATGCATGTTTAGAATTAAGAATATTGATGCTTGTTATACATGAATTGTGCCATGAATAAATATTTAATGATTGATATTTTGTATATATTGCATTGATGGTTTAATTCGATATTGTGTGTTTTATCACTAAGAAAAGATTAAATAATGATTCAATCCACATACCAGTGCGATCGTGTGTGTTCCACCCCCGACCCAGCTTGCCAGTTTACCATTGATGAATTTGAACTAGGTTTCCAAGAGTGATCCTACTTTATGGATATGGGGTTTGAGTTTCCAAGAGTGATTCTCTCTCCCAACGATGTGGAATACATAGATTAACCTCTTTCAGTCCGAATGTCAACCATAAATAAGAAATTGTTTGAATCGCCTAATGTACAAAAGTTTTTGACATGCTTGGTTTGTTTGAATTGAAATAATGATTTAGATGTTTAGAAAGATCCACTGGGCTATGTGCTCACCTTTCATTCTATTTTTCAGGTAATGAATTTATATAAAGACCATGAAAATTAGTTAGGTTCATTTATTTAAAAAAATTTTAATTTCTATGTAAGGGCATGTTGCCCAAGTTTTAAGACTTCCACTGTAATAATTTTTTCTAAATTGAATTATGTACTCAATTGTATTTAATTAATTGAGTTTATGAATTTCAGTTATTTCTTGTATTATTGCCTTATTAAATTCCTAAATTTAAGTCATGTACTATTAAATACGATTAAGGCATGAAATAATTGAAATAGAAAGAAAGTCAAATGTGTGTCACTTGTAAAGTAATACCGGCCTGGCCCGCCGTTTGGTTTAGTCCACTATCAAAAGAATGGTGGTCGTGTCCAATGCTTAAAGATACGGGGTTTGGGTGTTACATCTTTGATTTTTAATCCATTAATATTCTAATCAATCAATATTTAATTTAAAGTCCCAACCATAGTATAGGCGTAAGTATATACTTAAATAAAATAAGATTTTTTTAATTTGTTTGTTTCTTTTTTGCGAACTCATAATTATTATATTTTTTTTTAAAAAAAATCATTAATTCTAAAATCTTTTTGTATTGTAAAAGTTCTTATTCATTTTTAACTGTATATATATACATACACGAACACACACACACACACACACACACACACACACACACACACACACACACACACATATATATATATATTTCGCGACATTAATGCGTTCTTGAAATTCTGGGGTGTTACAACCTACCCCCCTTACATAAAATTTTGTCCTCGAAATTTGAATCAAGTTAATGTCTGACTGATCTATCCCACGATTTCTAGAATATGTCAATCCTTAGTTCAACCACTAAGTCTGTAGATTGAATAGGTAAAGAGTGAACCACCTTTGTTAGTTGGTCTACATTTTCTACTAGTCCATCACACTTCTGCTATACCACTCTAATCCTACATAGAGGATCTTCAGCTAGATCCTATTCATCAGATTCATAGACACAACCAGTGTATTTATCTACCCACATTAGACTCATCTCCTTGTAATAATAAAAGATGTTAGTTTGCTGCTCCTTTGAAAATATTCCCTGGGAATCAATTTATATTTCCTCATGGTGTTCACATAGCTAAGTAATTCCATAATCCCCATTAGACTCTTTAATGTTCCATAATGGCCATTCATGTCTACCCCACCTATACCCTTTCGCATTTATCATGCTACTGTGACTCTAAATTCATGTTTCTAAGTTCTCGCTTTGTCTTAGTGGTCTAGGGATTCATACTTCTAAGTTGGTATCATTTCATTTGTTTCTAGGTATAGGAGTTTGGGTTATGATATTCAAAATAGTCAAACTACATATATAATAAACAATCACCCAACAAACAAGCAAACAATGCACGTTAGCATAATGCAATCCCAGGTCCAGACACCCCATCCTACCCTCGCCCTTCCACACAGACTTCCACTCAGAATTACATTACACCCATATAATGGCACAAGTGTCTCAATATCCATAACTGCAGATGCCTCACCATGTTTAATTGGATCCTTTAGTTAAAAATAATGCGACAGTGCACCCGCAGACGTGTTCTAACGTTGACGCAAGACCCACTGTACTGTATCGCCCCATCCCAGTACAATGCAGTGCATACAAATTCAACCAAAGAAATTGATCACTCACCAAACATGGTCCGTCATTCTCTGAATCTAGGATTTCTCCATACCCCCAAATCCCTATGCACCCCATCCTATATAGAGACCAGATATACAGGATCCTCCTAGACTCGGGTTCTGACCGAATAACTGTGCATTCATTCACGTTATCAATCTCTAGCTTATGCCCTAAAAGCTATTAATTTATTTTCTTTATGATCCACTGTGCCTTCGAGACAACACCTGGTCTCTACCTAGATCTATGGTCATGGTATTCAACTCCATTGCATCTCTATATGATGCATAGTTCCCAAATTGAACTTTTTCCCGAGTAGGGATCAACCTTCAAGGACATCTTCCTGAAGTTGGGATCAAACCTTCAGGGACAACACACCCTCCAAGAAGGGTCATCAACCTTCAGGAATTCCTTCCCCGATAAGAGATCAACTATCGAGGGCACCTCTCAGTATTCAAGTCACACCTGTAACTAGTAACTCAGGTACTCTGACATCACCTCAATCTTGTCTAGACCTCTAGCCACCTAACATTAACCTCTATCCATTTTATAAAATTATTCTTCATGATACCATTGGTCCCAAGTCTTAGACCTTTCCTGAGTAGTGATCAACCCTCTATCACCCAACTCGAGTAAGATGGCATCACTGACTATCCTCTAAACTTCGTCCCATTGTACTACTTTTCAAAATCATATTTAGAAAAATTCATTTTCGGATGAAAATCAAATCCAATGAAATCCATTTTCCAGTGAAAATAAAAATTCGATGAAATTTCTGTTTCAGTGAAAATCAAACCCAATGAAAATCAAGTCTAGACCTTTGTATCAGACTCAAATCTATCCCAGTAGAGTTACTAGCTAGCTCTGATACCACTTTGTAACACCCCGACTCTCATTCGAACCTCCCGTCACGTGTTATGGGTCTAGCTCGGAGATGCGCCCCCTTGGCAAAGATGCCTTACATGTGGGTCGTCACCCGTTGAGAAATCGGAATGCTACTTAAAATTTTTCCCGTCAAAATCTTTTTCTTTAAATTCAAGTTCATGATAGATAATTCTCAAAGAAATATATGGAAACACATTTCGCATAAAATAAAAGATTAAAATAACCTTTCATTGTATTCACTGAATTTCTACAATTAGACAAAAATAAACTAAAATCAGAAATTACAAATTATAAATCACAAATCACGTAGCGGAATTACTTTAAAAAATCTATTAAAACGGTAAATGTGAAACATATAATATCATTCAATAATTACATCAAAACATTGAAATACTATTCAAGTCCACAATAAAACTTGATACATGTAAAACAATGAAATTAAACTCAAGAAAAACATACATCCAATTCTGTTACAAAATAAAATAAGTAAAATATAACCATTAAATCTTCCTTTCTTGTGACGACCCACGTTTTGGTGCGCAAAATTTTTGAATACGATATACGCATTTTTCTGGAATTTTTAAAGGAAATACAATAATTTACAACAATTTTTCTCAATTTATATTA
>JAJIYU010018468.1:0-11210 GCA_030144865.1 Tinospora cordifolia
CATATTAAAACATATATTCAATCAATCATCTTCAAAACATTATCACACATGCAAGACTTATTCAAATTGAAATAAAGAAGTAGAAGTTAGAAGTCACTTCCACCTTAAAAATGTTTCTCCTGTACGCCTCTGAAATCTGGCAGAGTTCCGTTACTTCAAAGCTTCCAAACACTCAAAAACTCTCAAGAACACTCAAGAATAGTTCAAGATTACTTAAGAACTGAGGGGATTGCCACGAAGAAGGCTAGGGAGAATCAAGAGGGACTAGTATGCTTTTGATTTGGGATGAACACAATGTGAGCATTAGGGGTCCTTTATATAGAGTTCAAAAGGGTAGAGAATGTCAAGTTTGGGGTGTCATCTTGTGGGAAACTTGCCAATTCTTCAAAATTTTGTGCCCCCTAAGCATAGGAGATTAGCAAGTAATTTTTTTGAAAATTTTTAGGAATTTAGAAACTGATTTTTCAGATTTTTAAAGTATTTAATCGAATTTTTCGGTTATTATTTTTGAAGCATCAGATCGGGACCGTTAGATTATCCTCGAATCACACACTCGTATCTCAGATCGAGCGGGTTGCATTTGGGTGGTCGGATCTTCCTCGAGCACGGTGTCAGATCTTCGGTCGATAGAGATGAGTGAATCTGGGCCGTCTGATTTGCATCGATCACAGCGTTCAGTTCGCGATGGATCAGATTCATCTATCTGGTTCGTCAGATACGCCTCGATCACAGCACTGGATAGCGAGCTTGTTTTGGCACGTGCAATGTCGGCCATTGGATCGGGTAGATGAGATCTCGGCCCTTGGATCGTTCTCGAGCGCCTCACTGTTCGCGATCAACGAACTACGTCTGCACTGTCCGATTTCCTCGAGCTCAGCACGGTGGATCGCGAAATTGATCAACGAAACACATTTGGTCCGTCTGATTTCCTCGATCGTAGTGTTCATTCGCGATTATCTTAGAGCGCCTCGATCTGGATCGTTGGATTGATCGTGTTGATTGCAGACTGTCTGATCTGTGGTGATCCGGTGTTCCAGGGCGTTCGGTGCGATCTTGATCTGGTCTGTTGGATTGCAGATTGTGATGATTACTCGATCCTGGCCGTTGGATGTGGTTTCTATTATCAAAATCAACTTCTAAAGCTTCTATTATCCAAGTTTTGCCAATTATAAACTCAATTCCACTTCCTAATTTGTGTAGATATGTTTTATTGCACATATCCTTCTATTTTGCTAATTTTTCCCTTTCTAATTATGTAATATTGCATTTATTAGATATTTTTCTATTTCTTTAATATCTTTAATGTCAAAAATTAAATAATCTACATTTTCTATTTCCATATATTTTTATTTATTTCATATTTCATTTTCAGATAATCATTTATGTAATTATAAATTGATATTTATATAATGTCTCACTTATTTTAAATAAATACACATATACTACTTTTTTATTTAATTATGTAAATTTTTCTATATACATATTCCTATAATATGTAGTATTAACATTTATTATGCTAACGCCCACATTTTTCATACACACATTAACCTATATATGTGTATATATATACACTTTTTTTCAACTCTTTAAATTTTATAATTAATTCTACTAAATTAAAATTTTCATTTAATAATCAAATTAAGGTCTTATTTGCCTAATATATATTATTTTTCATTTGCCAACCCACAATTTGAACTCAAAGATGTCTTAAAATCTTCGAAATTTTTTTGTTTACTTAACTCATTTTATTTAATTTCATTAAACTTATTTATCTTTAATTATTTGACAAAATTTTGGGTTATTACACTTGTTGATTTTGTTTCCTTTATTCTTTTAAGTGTCACACATAGGCGATTTGCTAATTGAGTTCATTTACTTGTGTGCCATGTGTGTATAATACATGGAAACTTTGTTATTCCTTCCTTGGATGTCCAGCATAGCTGATTATTGAGTACTTGATCTAAATTTGATGGACACGTGATCATGGTTCCAAACTTCCAATCTAGGCTCTTGAATCAAAATGAGATACCATTTATAATTGAGTTCATGGAAACTTTCTATTTTCTTTCTTTTGTGTTTTCATGCATATAGGAAACTTTTCTATATCTCTTTAAATCATCAAATCATTACAAATAGGCATGGAACCACTTTTCATGGTTTCCAAACACTGCATTATGTCTCATATAATTGGGTAGGGTGAGGGTGTACATGATCATGGTGTTCCACCCATGTGACTTGCACATGCTTAGGGTGGTTATGCATTCATGGGTTCACAAAAATCAAATAAAAATTATTATCTCACAAGAAATTATGGTTTTTAACCTATGTTTTGGATCCACATGAACTTAATAAAAAAATTTAAGGTCCAAAGTGATTTTCTTTTCACATACTTTCTTTATTTAGAGCCCACTGAAGTCGTTAGACAAATTAAAACCCTAATTTTGGCTAATTGTCCTCATTTTTGGATATGTCATCTACTTTGTTAGTTCATGTCATCCTGTTTCATTTTGAGTCATTTCAATTTTCCAATGTATCCCTATTCTCGGTTCTTTCCTAATTTGGACCTCCTGAAGGGTGTTTAGCAAATGAAAACCCTAATCTTGACCAATTAAGCTGCTTTCGGATACGTTGTTCAATTGGTCAGTTTAAGTCACTTTGCTTCATTTCAGGTTGTTTTTGATCCCTAAGAGTTACTATATAAGACTTAGAACTTGCCAAATTTAGCCCTGAAATGAGCTCGGTTTCATTTTGCACCCAAATTTCACTGAATAAATATAAATTTCATTTAATTGAGTACAGAGTTTTTAGGGAATTACAGTTCAACTCGCCAAAACCTCTCAAATTGTTCTAGCCTTTTGTCATAGGCGAAAGATTGTGTGAAATCTCAAGCATTGTGAAACAGTTATGAAAAAAACATGCATTCTTTATGAAACGAGGGTCTTACCTTGGTATCCTTGCTATGGAACACGTTACAGTCCAAACCCTCTACCAATTGTGTACTTCTTCCTCTTATAGTGCTTATGAGACTGTCAAGAATAGTTTGAATGGATGGAAACCCGTCTAGGACGAGTAGGGAAGGGAGGAAATTTTAGTTATTGGCAGCTGGTATCAGATCCTGGGATGTGCGACTGTAGGGTTACAATGACGATTAGGGTTTTTCAACGCATTGTTTGTACTCTTATATATTACGTATTAGCATTATCGTGCTAACCAGAATCATGCTTATTCTTGGGTTTTCTGCATTCTGCTCACATTACCATGGTAACCTGATTCTTTACTGTGGTATCCAATAGTTGGTTACTATGCAGAGTTTCGATTTTTGTTCTGATTTGCCGATACTTTTGTACATTGATCAAACATCTCATTAACCTTGATTTTATGGGTTTTTCAAGGTTTATTATGCTTGAATTATTTTTATTTAAATTTATCAAAACTCTATAAAATATTGGGGGATATTACGTAACAAAGCTCCTTAGACTTAAAATTGAACCAAACGTACTATAGGGGAATAGTTGAAGCATGACAAACGTCAAGGAGCTTCCGTTGTAACCAGTCATGACATATAGCAAAGTTTTGTTTTACCAAAAACAAAACTTTGCAACAATAACAACCACAAAACAATCAAGGAGGAGGACATAATGGTCGTCCTCAAGGGAAACAACAACAACAACAAAATGCTAACCAAGGACAAAACTAGAGCCGTGGACAAAATCATACTAAAGTGTTCACCATTGCTAATATTCAAGAGGATCAAGTCCTTGTTGTGGAAGGTAAATTCTAATTATTTAATGTTGTTGTGAAACTTTTGTTTGATTTGGGTGCTAGAAAATTGTTTGTCGCCAAAAAACTAGTGGATAGGTTGTAACTAGAAGCAAAAACTTTGCCTAAGACTTTGAATGTATCAATACCCATAGGAATTCGATTACCTCAAAAAGAACATGTAGTTGTAACCTTATGTTTGGGGATAAACTAATCTCAGTCGACCTTTGCAAAACTTCCGTTTTATGGATACGATGTAATATTAGGAATGTACTAGTTAAAATAGTATCAGGCACAAATAGATTGCCCTAAGAGGAGAGTGATCATAACATTATCCTTAGGAGAAACCTATAGAATCAATGGTGATATGCAAAGATTACCTAGAAGTTCAATGATAGCAATGTTGAACTGCTTAAGGCTGAAAAAAAAATTCATGAAGTTTTTAGAGGAGGACTCAGAAGAACAAAGAGGAATTCAGAGCTTAAAAGTAGTCTGAGATTTCAAATATGTGTTCCAAATGATTTACTAGGCCTACCACCAGCTAGAGAAGTAGAGTTCAAGATTGAATTTTACTTGAAAACCAACCCCATAGCCACGTTTCCTTATAAAATGGCACTAGTGGAGCTGATCGAGTTAAAGAGTTAGCAAGACTAGTTTTGAGAAAAATGATTCATAAGACAAAGTAAATCACCATGGGGAGCTCTGGTGTTGTTCGTGAAAAAAAAAGATGCATTATGTGTCGACTATCAAAAGCTAAACCAGGTGATTGTAAAGAACAAGTATCCCTTGCCAAGGATAGATAACCTATTCCATCAATTGAGGGGGTCCACTCATTTCTCCAAGATTGATCTTAGGTTAGGATACCGTTAATCAAGAATCCGAGAGTCATATATACACAAGATAACCTTTAGGACTCGGTATGGACATGAACACATTGAATTTGTAATAATACCCTTTGGTTTGACCAATTCACGAACAACATTCATGGATCTAATGAACCGAGTGTTTAGGCAATAACTTGACCAATTTATGATTGTATTTGTGGATGACGTCATAATTACTCTAAGTCGAAAGTTGAACACTTTAGAATTGTGTTAGAGACCCTTAGAATAAACTAGTCGTATGCCAAGTTCAGCAAGTGTGAATTCTGGATGCAAACGGTTAAGTTCTTGGCCATGTAGTATTAGCAGAATGCATCTTTGTATATACTGAGAAGGTGGAAGTTGTTGTGGATTGGAAACAACTCAAAATAGTTATAGAGATTAGGAGTTTCTTATGCCTAGTTGGATATTACCAAAGATTCATCAAAGATTTTTCAGAGTTAGTCGAACCTATGACCAAGCTTACTAGAAAAGGAGTCAAGTTCAATTAGAATGATAACTGTGATCAATCATTCAAGAACTAAAAAGGAGATTGACTACAACCCCCTCATTAGTCACTCTTACACATGGTGTTGGATATGTTTCGTATACAAACGTTTCAGAAAATGGATTGGGTGCAGTGTTGATGCAAGAAGGAAAAGTTGTTGCTTATGCCTCGCAACAACTAAAGATTCATGAGCAGAATTACCCAACACATAACCTAAAGTTAGTAGCTAATGTGTTTTTCCTAAAGATTTGGAGACACTATCTTTATGATAAAAGGTTTGATCTGTTCACAAACTACAAGAGTCTAAAATATATTACTCCCAGAAGGAGTTGAGTCTTAGGCAGTGCAGATGGATTGAGTTCCTTAAAGACTATGACTTTCAACTACATTACCATCCAAGGAAGGCCAACGTAGTGGCAGATGCCTTGAGTAAGAAATTCAGCAAGCAAGATGAGGAGAAAGGTCAAATGTACCAATTGATTAAATATTTCAATCTGGTGTAACTTTAGATGAGAAGTAGGCTGACATCTACACCATGACATGTTAACCATATCTTCTACATCAGATTAGGGATAAACAAAGGCAAGATAAGTTGTTCACAAGTCTAATAGAAGGAATTGAACGAGGTAAGCATATTGACTTCAGGATAGATGCTAAAAATACTCTAAGACTTGGAGATAGAATTTGTGTGCCTCAGAATGGATAGAGTATGCAAACTATATTAGTTGAAGTCCCATCAAACCAAATACACGATGCATCTATGTGGTGACAAGATGTATCAAAACCTTTGAAAGACTTACTAGTGGTGAGGAATAAGAGAGTTGTAGCTAAGTATGTTTCCAAGTGCCTAACCTGTCAGCAGGTGAAGGTAGAACATTGAAAGCCTGTTGAAATGTTACAACCACTTTCAATCCCTGAATGAAAGTGGGATAACATTATCATGGACTTTTTCAGCGAGTTGCCTAGGAATCAAAAAGGAGAAGATACTGGATGGGTGATTGTGGATCGTCTAACTAAGGTGACTCATTTTCTTGCCCTTTAGATCCCCAGACCAAGTCAACGAGTTGGGAGAGCTCTATGTGAAGGAAATAATGCGACTTCATGGTGTGCCTAAGACCATAGTGTTAGACAGAGACTCTTAATCATGTCACAATTCTAGCAAAGTCTATAGAAGGAGCTGGACACGAGACTCACTATGAGCACCGCTTTCTATCCTCAAATTGATGCTCAGTCTGAAAGAGTCATTTAGGCACTAGAAGATATGTTGAGATCTTGCGTCCTTGATTTCAAGGGAAACTAGAGCAACTACTTACACTTGGTGGAGTTTGCCTATAATAACAATGATTAAACAAGTATCAAGATGGCTCTGTATGAAACTTTCTATGGGAGGCCCTACAGATCACTGACATGTTGGGTTGAATTTGAAGATTATGTGCTTACTTAGCGAAATCTAGCTGAGAAGATGAACAATCAAGTAAAATAAATACAGAAGAAATTAGCCACAACGTAGAGTAGACAAAAGAGTTATGTTGGTAAAAGGAAAAGGCCCCTTGAGTTCTAGGTGGGTGATAGAGTGTTCTTGAGGATAAACCCTTAGAAAGGGATTAAGAGGTTCGGATAGAAAGCAAAGTTATCACCCATATTCTTCGGCCCATTCCGAATACTTAGAAGAATAAGAAAATGCCCCTATGAAATAGACTTACCAAACAAAATGTCCTCAGTTCATAATCTTCTACGTATTAATGCTGAGGAAGTATAAACCCAATCCTTCTCACGTAATCCATTGGAAGGAGGTGGACATCCAAGATGATGCCACGAATGAAGAAGCGACTGTTAGGATCCTTGACTGCGAGGTACAAAGCATGAAAACGAAGGATATTCCCTTAGTGAAAGTTCTTTGAAAATATCATGAGGTAGAAGAGAACACTTGAAAGCTGAAAAGCGACATGAAGGCTAAGTACCCAGACCTCTTCACTAGAAGTACATGACTGAATGATACTTGAGTGAACTAGTGCACTTTCGAGGTCAAAATTTCTTTTAAGGGAGGTAGGTTGCAATACTCGAGAATTTGTACGAAAATTTGATAAATAAAAATTAAATAAAATAAATTTAGAAAAATTGACTTCAAGAGTTTTATGGAAATTTTGATGCAATAGAACTATATTCAACATATAAAAAGGTAGGCAAAAAGAAAACAATATAAATATGCACTAGGTTACTGCGATAGTGAATTCACTACAATGGTAACATGATTGTTGCATGAAAAAAGAGGAGTTCCCAGAACCATTACCACAGTAATAGAATTGGTTACTGGGGTAACGCGACGGAAGTTAAAAGAAAAAAAAAGAAAATTCACAAGAAAAGCCTCCAAAATCCTAAAACGGCACTTGCTATTTTGTTTGCATGGAGAACACGAAAAATGGGAATTTTAGAAGGTTTTCTACATTGGAAACACTCCAAACTTGACAATTCATGCTCATTGGGACTCTATAATACCCTAAAAAATTTGTACAAATTGCAATGAAATTATTGAATTATTATACAAATTCATTTCTATAATTCATTAGCAAGTTCAAATATGTTCAAAAAGCTCTCAAGGGAGTAAACTTTAAGAAAAAAGAACGAAATGAAATGAAGTGAACACCCCAAATGGCCTACGCATCTAAAATTTATTTTATTTGCACAAAAGGGTTCATTTACTTAATATGCTTCAAGGGAATCTAAATTAGGAAAGAAAATGGGGAAAAACTTAGTTAATTAAAAGATATGAATTTTTATTAAATTCATGTGAACCCAGAAGTGCTAAAATCCTAGCCAAATGAGATATATGAATTTTTATTAAATTCATGTAGACCCAAAAATGTGTGACCACCCTAGCATGTGCAAGTCACATGAGTGAGGAAGCTGTGATCATGTATACAGATGCCTTATATACACAAGTAAAGCATCCATGATGGTTTAGAAACCTTGAAAGAATGATCTCGTGCACACACAACTAATGATCATGTGCACCCAAACTATATGATCACAAAAATGTCCCAAAACCCTAGCCGTTTTTTAGCCAACCCACATTGGAGACTAAGGATGATCATGTGTGCACCAAACTTTGATCTTATGCAACCCTAGACATCCAAACAAAGCAAGAAAGGGAAAGGAAAAGTTTTCCAAACCTAAAGACGCTCTAATCTTGGCGCACATAAGAAGAATGACCATCATATCCTCAATCTAAAAACCCTAGCCGTCCCTTGAGCACATGCAAACCAAATTAGAAGTTTCTAAACTTTAAAAGATCACTAATCTTGACACCCAAGGAAGATCCAATTGCTGATTTGTGAACTAGCTTTGGAAATAATCCGAACCATGGACCCTAGAACGAATACAGTGCCTTAACGTCAAAAAGAAAAGATTTCCATGCTCTCTTAGCTTGACGCCCAAACAATGAAACCAAATTGAAAACTTGCATTATTTACAAATCTAATTAGATTTGGATGTCCTATTTTGAATGTGAAAGTATCCTAAACCCTTTTGTACTCACACATAAAATATAAATCATATCTTGTGAATAGGAAACCCTAATTCCCAAACTTGCCAAACCATGCTCACCTTGGAATATTGGAAAGATACACATGCAAACCATCCCCTTGTGAGTATGGGAAGAATCACTTGTGTGTCTGCTGTCCAAGCCGCCCCCCTTGCTCTTGAAACCCTATATAAACCCCCTAGTGCTCTCATTCTCATCATCCCGAAGCAAGAGTTGATAATTCCTTCTTAACTTTCTCTAACCCTCTTCTTGGCAACCCCTTCTCATTTTTCTTGTGTTCTTAAGTGTTTCAAATTGAGAAGCTTAGTTGATTTAGTAGTTTTGAGTGTGTTTGGATTGGAGTGCTAGCCATTTGGAAGAAGGGAACCTCTGCCAGATTTTCTACAAACTAGCAACTAAGGTGGATGAGATTTCTTGAACTTTTACTTTACTAGTTTGGATTAATGGCATGCTCATGCTTGTTCTAATATCAGTGTATCATACATATTCAATTTCAGTCCATATTTCATGATTCAATTTTTGGATTCATGTATATGCCATGCTTATGCATCTATGAAACCATGCCATGATAGATTATGCAATGTTTAGGCCTAGTTGATATATGATGCATGTTTATGATGTTTCTATGCTTGAATGTTACATGTAAGCATGCTAAATTTTATTTCTTTTAGTTATGATCCAAGTGTATGAGATTAAATAAAAGATTTTGAGACTAAGAACCACGTACTGTCATAGTAGTCCAAAGGGATGCTATGGGTGTTTTTCACATATGCCGTGGGTATATGGTTTGCTACACAATGTGTACAGGGTGTAGCACAAAATACTTGGAATGTGGGCATGGGTCCCCAATTTCAATGGAATGTGATTAGATGAATTGTCCTTCTAGTCAAGGAGGAGATATTCTAGATAAGAACATCAAGGGATTGGACCCCCTATCAGTCTAATATACAACCATGACTGAAAAATTGATTGAAACACCTAATATATATAAGTGTTTGAATTTGAATGTGCTATTAGTTTGAATTAGTAAATTGATTGTTTTAAGAATGGTCCATTAAGCTATGTGCTCACCTTTCTTTTCTTATATTTTTAGGAAATTGAACACATGATGAAGCATGCTTGTAATTTAGAATGCTTAGTTTTAGAAAGTTTTTATTTTCTATCTTGATGTAAGGACTTGTAGTCCAAATTTTGAATATTTAAAATGTAAGACTTCCACTGAAAAACCATTTCTATTTTAGAGTTATGTACTCTCTCTCTTTTAATAGTTTAAATTTAAGTTATGTACTTAATTTTATTTTATTAAATTAATAATGATTTAGAAGGTTTTCTTTTATCTCTTGCGCATTTGCCTTAGTGAATGTTTTTAACTAAATAAGGCATGAGATAATTGAGTTAGAAAGACAAGTTGTGTACTTGAAATTGTAACTGGACCCTAGCCTACCTTGTGATTAGCCAAAAAATCAACGTCTAGGGGGTTGGGGTGTTACAAAAAGTAGTATCAGAGCCTAGACGTTAGTTGCTAGGCAAGAATTAAAAAGTCAAGCCTAAATATTAGTTGTTAGGCTAGAATTAGAAAGTTTAATCTTATACCAAAGGTGGTATCAAATTTAGAAAGTATTAACTCAACTAGGTTTGACGTGTGCTTTGAGTTGAAACTAGAATGCCCTACCTTCTATTTTTGAAATTAAAAACTATTTAAGAAAGTATTTTCAAAAAGGAAATACATGTTTTGAAATGTTTTGTTTGGATACAAAGATTGCAAGTTGAGTTGATAATGGGTAAGCCTTGTCCCGAGTAAAATTAATCATTGAAAAGGAGGTGGGCTATCCCAAAGCGCAGTTGCTAAGCAGACTTCAGTCTCGCCACTCGATCTAGAGGTTGTCCCACCAACTCATATGAGTAGTTGAAGTTGAAAATACTCTTACTTTCCATAAAAGAAAATCAGAAGGTAAAAAATTAGGGCAAGAAATTGAATAGAAGTTGAAAAAGATGTCCAAGGTGGTACTTTGACTAGACAAAGGTTGTGAGTCAACCAGACTAAAACCCTAGGTTAAGGGGAGTGACCTTGGGTAGAGACATGGGTGGAATAGTGGATCAAAAGCATAAAACTTTAGGACATAAGTTAGAAACTGAAAATTAATGAGAACAAAATACTTGTTTGGTTAGGACATGAGATCGGGAAGATTCTATATCTATAGTTTCTCTATAGTATGGGATGCATAGGGATTCGAAGTATGGAGGAAGCTTAGTGTTAGCAACCTCGCAAGTGTACAGGATCGCAATAGTAATAACCAGTGAAACCGAATATCGTCCTCATGGAACGTATAAAAATCAACTATCTAAAAGCCCAATTTACGATCGATTTAAACTTTATTAAAGCTACAAATTCGATTGATTGAGAATTAGAATTAATCTTGTGAAAACAATAAAATATAAAATTGAAAAGTAAATTACTGAAAACTCTTTAGATTGAATTATCTAGGATAGTAAACTTTCTTGTGATCACCTTCAACTCCTATTTCAATTAATCACATTCCTT
>JAJIYU010018469.1:0-11200 GCA_030144865.1 Tinospora cordifolia
TATATATATATGTATGTATGTATTTTAAATACCATAGGGTTAATAGAATGAATAAAAAATCTGTTTGATAAAAAAAATTTATTATCTAAGTATGCTTATATATATAAGGCTATTGTTTCATGTTTAGGGCACACAACAAACCAAGCACTCAAAAAAAAAGAGGATCATTTGCATTATTTTCTCAAGTTCTAGAGCTAGAAAAAAAAAATCTAGATTTTCAGATTTGGGATTTTTGGAACAAAAATCCAGATTTCTGGTTTGAGTTCACGTTTCAGATTCTTTCATTCACGTTTCTAGTTTGATTTGGATTGAAAACCAGCTGCAAGCAACGCCGGATCTAAAGCATCTGAAGCTAACAACACCAGATCCGAAGCAAATCTCGTCGAAGTTGCAAAACCAACCACGATCTGGTTGGAATCTACACAAAACTCGCCAGATTACAACAAACAGCCACCACCTCGTCCCACACTCATCAGATCTGCAACAGTCACGCCAGATCCACTTCAAATCACGTCGGATCTACAACGAACAACCATGTTCGCTTCAGTTGAGCTCAGATCCGCAACCAGCTGCCATTCCATTTCCAGATCTAACCGGATCTAGTTCGTCTCACCCTTGCAGTTCGTTGCTCTGCCCTTTCCGTTGCGATTACTGTGATTTGGAAAAAAAAAATAGCCATTGCTGGTTTGTTGATGCTCCGGTTAGACTAGGAACTGTCGTGGCGTTGCTGCTGTCTGCCACCTGCAGCTACCGTCTGTCCGTGTGCGAAGAAGAGAAGAAGATGATCTGCTTGCATTTGTAGATCTGTCGTTGCTGTTTCCTGTTAGTTCGCCCCTTTTCATTGCAGCAGCTGCGTTCTGTTCGTGAAGAAGAACAACATATGGTGTGCTATGATTTGGACGAACAAACAAAGGAGAGCACGATCTGTTGGTGTGCTTAGACCAGCACCTCGTGGCTTGTTGTCCACCCATTTTCTGTTTGCTGGTTTCCACGTTTGGCTACTACATTTGGTGCATCTTTTATTATGCGAAGAAGAATGAATAGAACAAAAGCTGTAGCTACCTGTTGATCCGCAAAGAAGAGACGCAGCAGTTGGTGCGTTGCTGCTGCTCACCACTCTCGCATCTGCTGGATCTACTCTCTTCACCATCAGAAACCACGGCTGCAAGCTCAGTCACGTTGGATCTGTTTGCTGGTCGTGGATCTAGGTTGCATCTCGCCGGATTTGCTGCTGTCCACCACTTGCAACTGTAGTCCGTCTGCCCGTGAAGAAGAAGCAAAATATTTATTGTGCGTTAATGGTGAAATTGCAATTTTGCTTTATGTTCGTGTTAGTGGATTACTACTATATTGTGAAGCTGAATATGAAAAATTGGATGTGTTACAGATCTAGGACTTTCGAATTCATACAAGCCGTTGCAAACCCCTTCGAATCAGAATTAGTACATCAAATCACAATTCGAAAGGGATCGAGCGGCGAAGAGGTATATTTTTGCCAATTTTCTTCGATGGTTGGAAATTTATTTATCTATTTGTTATTTTTGTGAATTTGATGCGCAAAATGAAGACTAGGAAATAAATATATGAAGATGAAGCCTAATCAACATTTTAGTAGATATATTATTGTGATGCATATACTTTTGAATGGATGGTTGAGATATGATTTTTATGGATTAAATTCTAATTTAACTAGGAATAAATTTACATGGTAGAAGAGGTATAATATATATGTTCCTAGATTCTAAATTTATGAAAGTTGAAAATTTACTATTTCGTTGATTTTAGACGTGCAAAATAAGATTTAGAAATTTGGAACCTTATTTATATTCTCATTAAAACTATTACTAATGCATGTGAATTTTTGGATGATGATGGATGCTGGATATCGAAGTTAAGGGGTTTGAAGGTTGAGAGATATATTTCAAAAATCGATTATTTGAATTAATTTGAGAATTTACAGAAGTCTAATGTTTTTGAGAGAAATATAGTCATTTCAATTCGAAACCCTTGAGTTGATATTAGTTGAAATAATTTTAGGTGACGATTAATATTTTAGGAGATAAGCATAGAGTTTAGATTGAAAAGTCTTATTTTGTTCGTAATAAATTAAATTTTGACATGAAAATAAGTATATGATCGAAGATTAACGTTAATGAGAGTCTTGATGTGAATAAGACGAACTTGGGAATAAATTAATAATTTTTCTTGATTTAATTTCAGATCAAGGATAGTGGAGGCGACGCGGAGGCGCGAGCGACTCCAGAAAAAAAAAAGTGGGTGTGATTATCATTCTCCCTAGCCTTATTTAGATTTTGAATGCAAAACATGATGCGTGTTTACATTTAATGTAACTAGAAGCATGCTAGGATATTTTTTGAATTTTTGTTTGGAATGATGTATGTGAATTCATAATGACTGGTTATATTGCTTTGGTATTTTGCACAGTTAGTTCCATTGAAGCATTTTTCTTGAATGTCCAAGCATGCGAAATTCTTCATTTGAAAATTTATTTTTACTTTGATGGCTGATTGGCATGACTTGGAATGAATTGTGAAATTAAAGAAGATTAAGGGATGATTAAGAACACACGTACTGGTGCGATGGACGAGCCAATGGCGCATCGTAAGTTTTCTTGCAATGGACTAGCCTTAAGCGCATTGTAGGTACCCCCACTAGAGAGCTGTCTGTGACAGCTGATATGGTCTTCGAAAGCTGGTAATGGCTATAGAACGTTACCCCTTCCATAGGCTGTGGTCCCCACGGTATGGCTATATAGTGTACCCGGATTCGCTCCCAGATCACAGGGGCTTACGGAGAGGGTTATGAACTCTTCCGGTCTTAAGTTAAAACAAACAAATAAATGTGTGAAACGCCTAATATAATGTAAGTGTTTGCATGTTTGGTTTTTTGGTTTAAATAATGCTAGCGATGTATAGGTATGATCCACTGGGCTCTCGAGCTCACCCCTTTCTTTTCAAGTAATTTTTGAGATAGCACGAGTCGACGAACATCACGGAGGACTCAGTTGTTTTGAAACCTCGCCGAAGAGGTTGATAATCTTTGCTGCGCATTTTTGTTTTTTTTTTTGTATTTGACTAAACTGGGCATGTGCCCATCTTCTTTTCTTTGGTCTAAACATTTTACACTTGATTAAATGTTTTGGAATTAATTTAGAGACTTTTAAATTGTTCAACTTTGAACTTGATGTTGCTCGTTTCATTTATAATTTTATTGATGCTTTTTATTTCAATTGAAATTTCATGGCTCCAATTTATTTCATGGCTCCAATTTCAAAAAAAAAATTGGTGTCTATTTAAAATGATTTTATTTTTATCTGAAAGATAGAAATATAACCTGAGAATAGATGTGAGAAACGATTGTAGTAGCGCTCCGGCTCTCGGCGGACGATGCGGTGGCGGCTTCCCAGTTGAACGGGCGCGCATTCTGAGCGAGCGCGACAGGAGGGAACCCACGTGAGGGCCAGGGTGTTACATTTAATGAATGATCCACTGACTACGTGTTCACCCCTTCCTTTTATTTTTCAAAAAATTGACTTGAATCATGAAGGCCATGGATATTAAATTTTTTCTAAGTTTTGAAAGTTCTATTTTAAGGGCATGTTCCCGAAATTTGAATTTAAGACTTCCGCTGAATTTCACTTTTAAATTTTAGAGTTACGTACTCCCTTTTCATTATTTGAATTTCAAGCAAGTATCCTTTTATTTTATTCAATAAATAAATATTGAAGTTTTTCTTTTATCTCTATTGTAGTAGTCTTATTAAATTAGAATTAAATTATTTGGGTTGTGTGCCCATTAAGAAATAATAAGACTTGAGATAATAAAAAGTGATGCAAGTTGTGTACTTGTAAATGTAACATTGGACCCAACCCGCCTTATGGTTGAGCTTGAACATGTCTTTTGGGGGTTGAGGTGTTACATAACCAGATTTATTTTTCCTCTTCTTGTTGATCCATGACCAGCAAACATAAAAAATCCCAAATCACAAACCAGCAAACTCAATTTCCATCCAGCAACATGAAACACGTTTCAGAAATTTAAACACTTTCAGCAACCGTCAACCACACTTCACATTCTTCACTAAAATTTCTACTTTGTTCTCAATTTTCCCAACCGGAAATTTGTCAAAAAACACCACATATCAAGGATTCAAACTAGAAATTTGGGGTATCATCTCCCCTGTTTCTTTTTCAACCGTGAAACCAAAAACTGAAAAATCTGCCGCCATTTTTTTCTTTCTCCACTGAACGCAAAATCCCAAAACAAACCCATATTTTTTGAACCGCAAAATTCAGATTTTAAACAAGATCACGAACAAGAAATTTACCCAAAATCACGTTTTCTTGCTTCATCTTCCATTTCACGGACGCCCAACCAAAAATCCATTTCCATTTCAGATTTTTTTCTTTCTTCTTCGGTTCTTCTACACAAACGCCCCAAATCCAGATTTTTGCTGGTTTTCCATCCCCTCTTCTTCCTCCTTTGTTGGACGATGCCCTAGAAATCACAAATTTTAAATCTGAAATCGTTTCCTCTTCTTCTGGTTCGTGAATCACCACCAACCCCAACCAAAATCAAATTTTCCCTTCTTCTCTTCTCTGTCCGGCAACAACAGATCTGAGTCCCTTCTTCATCGTGTTATGCTTCTTCAATTTTTCTTCTTCCTTCTTCTTAGTTTTGGATTGTTCTGGTTTCTCTTCTTTTCATTCTCTTTTTTTTTTTTTTTTGCCCAGATTGTTTGATTACATCACATAAAAACTCTGGTTCATGAAGCCTCCCCTATTTTCTAGATTTTTCTGTGTTTTTTTTTTCTTTTTTTTCCTTCTATCGTTTTGTTTGCCCTAAGCTTGAATAACAAGCTTCTTTTTTTTTCTAATCTTTTATTATTTTTTTATTTTTTTTTCGATATACTTTAATTTTTACTATAATATTCATTTCAATATTAAAATTAATTTCAACAAGATAACAACTTAAATCAATCAATATTACAAATTTTTTTCTATTAGTATTTTTGTGGATGAGTCCTTTATTTTATTAATATTCTTCTTTTTTTTCGAAACTCTAAAATTTTAGAAATTATTATTATTTCTCAATCAATCCATATTATTATATATATATTTTTTCTCTCGAGCAATCTAAAATTTTTATTTCGCTAAAAATTTAAATCAATCAATATTTCATTTTGTTAACCAACATGTGATTTTATAGTTTATTTTATTCAGTTATTTATTATTATTTTTCGATCAAATGATCTATTTTTATTTTTGCATCACTCACACCATCGTGTTTTCGTTTTCGAATCACTCGCGTCGTCGCGCTTGCCCAAATAAACTACAAAATTTATTATTATTATTATTATTATTATTATTATTATTATTATTATTTATTTTTTCGATCTTAATCTAGGGTTTGAAATACAAATTCACGAATCTTGCATATTATTTAATTATTTAATTAATTATTTTTTTTCTTTGCTCGTGACGTGGCTCGCTCTCAAAGTTCTAGGGTGTTACAACATTGTAGTGGTTATAATTTTGTGCATGAAAGTCTAATAAACTAATTGTTTATTGTGTTATCGCAGTACTCCTAGTGATACTATGGCAATGCAAGGTCGTTCTCGCGTGTGTAGGGTACTACCATGTCAACACTACAACATTCACGAGGTATTCTAGAAAATCACATTCCGTGAGCATTTTCGTTTTTTTTCATGACTGAGATTGTGATAGATTCAGCTTAAGATTCAAAAGTAAATATCTCATGGTGGTAGGGTTTGTACCTCTCCGTAACTCGTTCTCTGTTTACGAGTGGTGCTAATACTTTGTTACATAGCATGGGTTCAAACTACATGTTATAGTTTGTTACAGATCTAAAAATATGTATTTCAATGGATAAAACATTTTTTATACCTAGGTTACATTCGTTGCTCCATTCGTTTCGCTTGCCAGAACGTCTTAAATGACAATCTTCTGAGAGACAATCCTTTGAGAGATAATTCTTACCTTACAACACGTTCTGCCATGGATTTAAGGTTCTACCACAAGACTGGAGCGTTCTTGTGCAAATTTTCCCTTAGCAGTGTTTGTGGAATCGCGAGTAGAAGGTTGAATGTGTATTTGACTTAGGAGACGTGTGTGAGAACAAAGATCCATTGACTGTTGTTGTTAGGGTTTTATTTTGAGAGGAGCGTGCGTGACTAAGGAGCAGGATGAACAATGGAGATTAGGGTTTTGTGCACTTCACAATATATAGATGATCTCGAATCGTAGATTAGGGTTTTTGGTTTTCAATCACAAGATTGCGGTCTTTGGCTTGAGGACTACGATCCTAACTTGCCTTAATTGTAGGATCGCAGTTCTCCTGACCCTGGACCGCGGTCCTCACATGGACTATTTTTCTCACGAGTTTGAGATCCAGGACTGCGGTCTTCCTCACTAGGACAACGGCCCCACGACAACACGTTCTCTTTGATGCAAGACCGCAGTTTTAATTTTAGGGATCGTGGTCTTAGTGCATAGGATTATTACAGCTCCCCCTTGTGGCTCGAGTTTGACTCGTTCTGTCTGAAGGGCACAATTACTGCACTGCCCTCAAGTATTTCAAAGATAGGCTGGTCACGCAAGAGACAGGTGCTGTCACATTAATTCTTTTCTTTCCATTCCGATCCCAATTTTGTGAGAGAAGTCATAATTGGAAATCATTTAATAAAAATAAATCAATTTCATTCATCAATTCAAAATTCAAAGATATATAGCCTTTGTATTCAATATAGTGGAAATAACTTCTAAATTTAAACAAAATAACTTGGGTTAACATACCCTAAGATTTAATGAAATTTCTAAAGAACTAATCTAATTCCCACCCATGTATCCTTAATTTCTTAATTCCCTAAAATATTAGAAAGGAAGGGTGAGCTTACGCCTACAGTGGATCATTTGAAAAATTTAACTTATTATTTCAAAACAAATATAAACAAACACTTCAAAAGATTAAGTGATCTAAACAATTGTTTGTTTTTAGTTGACATTAAGACCAAAAGGAATATACCTGAGGTCAAATCCAGACCTTCAACTTATCATTGATAAAAGGGGTTAAATCCGAACCCTCAATTCACATCCCAAAAATACTAGTTGGAATACTCACGGTGAAAATTCGTTCCTGTGCCCGTACGTAGTTATAATCTTTGTTTAATCCTTCATTAAATAAATAGAAGCATGATAAACATTAACAGTAAATATCATGCATTCAAGGTAGGCATGTTATAGCATAGATCATATCAACACAAATCATGTATCATTAATCATGCAACCCTAAGCATGCATCTCCAATCAAGGCATATGTAATCATGTCATGTATAATCATGGCATGCATAATCATGGCATAATTCTAAGCTAAGCAAACATCCATGCACATCATATCTGAATCAAAATAACAAGGTCAAAGTTTAGAAATCACTTTCACCTTAATTAGCAACTCCATTTGAATCTTCCGCTGAATCTCCTTTATATCTTCCCAATTGCTAGTACAAAATTTGTGCAGCACTTCGTTACAACTACTTGTAATACCTTGAAATCTTGTACTAAGTGAAATAAATGATAAATGAAACCCAATTCATTTCTAGAATCAATTGGCAAGTTTAAATTTGCTCAAAACCTCTCGAGGGAGTGAAATTTAAGAAAAAGGGATGAAATGAAATGAAGTGGACAAATCAAATGGTTGAGGCACCCATAATTCATTTCATTTGCACAATTAAGAGTCCATTTACTTGATATGCTTCAAAGGAATCTAAATTAGGAAATAAAATGGGGAAAAAACCTCGCCAATTGAAAGATATGAATTTTTATTAAATTTATGTGAACCCAAAAGTACTAAAATCCTAGCCAAATGAAATGTATGAATTTTATTTTAAATTCATGTTGACCCAAAAGTGTGTAATCACCTCTAAGCATGTGCAAGTCACATGAGTGATGATGCCATGATCATGTACACTCATGCCCTACCCACATACATGAGATGTCCCACATTATTTAGAAGCCATGAAGAGTGATTCCATGCACCAAGCAAAAATGATCACATGCACCTAGGTTATATACAGTTAAGATGCTTTATGTGTGTGCACAAAACCCTAGCCATCCTTATGTGTGTGCACCTAATTAGAAGTTTCCAAAGTTTAGTTTATACTCACAAAAAACCCTAACCGTCACACACAAAGAAGAAACCAAAAACCAAACATAGGAAATTTACCTAAACAAATAAATGCTCCAATCTTGGTGCCAACTATGGGAAAGACGATCATAACCCTTATACAAAAAATTCTAGCCATCCCCTATGAGTTATGTGCAAAAACCTAGACGCCACCATGAGAGGAGACCTAATCAAAGATGCCAAATCATGCCCCCTATGCCCTCTTGAAAATCTATATAAATCCCCCAATGCTCTCATTCTTCTTTGTTCCAAAACAAGAACATATGTAACACCCTGAAAACTCTATATTTAATTAAATAAAATTTAAGAAGTTGGGTATAAAATGAAACCAGACTCATTTTAGGGCTAAATTTGACAGATTTTCATAAGTCTCATTTGGTGACCCTTAGGGACCCAAAACAACATAAAACGAAGTAAGGTGATATGAACTAATTAATTGGACAATATATCCAAAAATTAGAACAATTGGTCAAGATTAGGATTTTCATTTGCAAAACGTCCTTGAGGGGGGTCCAAATTAGAAAGAATTAGCATTTAGGGTACTTCAAGGAATCAAAATAACTCGAAAAAAATGGGATGATATGAACTAACAAAATAAACAACATATCCAAAAATCAGGACAACTGGCCAAGATTTAAATTTTCATTTCATAGTACTTTGAGTGGGTTCTAAATAAGGAAAGTAAATGAAAACCAATTTGGCCAAACCATATATTAAAATTCTTAATTTTTTATGTGATTCTTAAACTATAGTATAAAGACCATAATTCTTTGTGAATAATGATATATTAATTTTTGTTAAATTTTCGTGGACCCATAAATAATGATAATGTTAGCTCGACATAAGCATATACCCCTAAAGCATGAACCAGTCACATGGGTGGAACACTATGATCATGTATACCCACACCCTATGTAATACCCTAAATTTTCAAATGCGTACAAATCGAAAATTGATTTTTAAAAATTATGAAACAAATGTAAAAATATGTGAAACCATGTTTTAAATGCTTGTATTAATGTTTGATAACAAAATAAAATAAATCAGGACGTTGGATAATAGGGAAAACCGTTAAAAAAAATAGGATATTACACTGTTGACCGCTGTCACTGAAGGCCGACCGCGGTAATCAGTGGAAAGACACAAAAAAAAATAGGTCACAAGGGTGACCGCGGTCTATAAAGTGTCGACCGCGGTCCATAAAAGGATGACCGTGGTCCATAAAGTGGTGACTGCGGTCCACAAAGAAAATCTGTCTGATGACCAAGGTTTATCTGTCTCCGACTGCAGTCCGTGTGCTATCTATATATACATTTCAAGCTCTGATTTTCTCATTTCGAACTGAAACGATTTGGGATTCGGAGGAGACGAATTGAGGGCGATTTTGTAATACCCCAAAATTTTGTCAAATAATTTAAAATATATAAAATAAGTTAAGTGAATTAATTCCAAAGATTTTAAGAAAATATTTAGTGCAAATTGTGGGTTGATACATGAAAAATAAAATATATTGGAGATGTAATATAAATTAGGCAAATAAGACCTTAATTTGATAATTAAATGAAAATTTCAATTTAGTAGAATTAATTATGAAATTTAAGGAGTTGCTTAAGAAATAAATAGAAATAAAGTATATATACACATATAGGTTAATATGGGTATGAATAAGGTGTGTGTTAGCACAATAAATGTGAATACTACATATTATAGGAATATGTACATAGAAAAATTCATATAATTAAATAAAATGTATTTATTAAAAATAAATCAACCATTATGTAAATAATAGTGTATAATTACATAATTTATTACCTAAAAATGAAATACGAAATAAATAAAAATACATGAAAATAGAAAATACAAATTATTTAATTATTAGCATTAAAAATATTAAAAAAAATAGAAAAATATCTAATAAATACAATATTAAATAAATTAGAAAGGAAAAAATATTAGTAAGTATATAAAACAGAAGGATTTGTGCAATAAAACCAGGTTTTCATCAATTAGAAAGTGTATAATTGATAAATTTCAGATAATAGCAACTTAGAAAGTGATTTTGTAATTAGAAACACGATCCAACGGCCAAAAATCCATCATCCGTAGGATCTGAGATCTCACGGTCACGATCGAAGTCTAAAACGGCACCCAGGAGCACTGAATCAACGAGATCCAACGGCCCAGAAACCATCAAGTCGATCTAACGGTTGGATGCATCTCATCTGATCGAGAATGACACCAAAATCGAGGCTCATCGTGCGGCTCAGATCAATGATCAAGATCGTTATGTTTCTTGAGAACCATCCAACGGTGCAGATTCAAGAACCATTGATCCAATGCATAACTCGAGGTTCATCAAACGGCCCAGATTTAAGCGCTTGAGGAAGATCGCGAACGGATACATCGATCGAGAATGATCCAACGTCAGAGATCGAACCTGCTTGATCCAACGGCCGAAGATCCATCTGCAAAAACGAATTCGTGATCTGTTGATGCGCTCGAGAATGATCAAACGGCTGAGATCGAGAATCCGATTCTGTTGCTTGATCTGAGAACAATCCAACGGTTCTAATCGAATCTGAACACGTGTCTCGAGAAAAATTTGACGTTCTAGATTCTATCTGCCCGATGTGATCACGAATGGCATCCCGATGAAAATCTGACAGTCTGAATCGAATTCTCCGATAATTAGGAATTTAAATAACGTAAAATCCGATTAAAAATCCGAAAAAAAATCCAAAAAAATCCGAAAAAATGTTTCTAAACTCCAAAAAAAATACCTAATATTTTCCTATGCTTGGGGGCACGAAAATTTGAATTTTTCCAAGTTCCCACCAAAAAAAACTTACCATTTTACACGAGTTTGAAGCCTATATAAAGGACCCCCATGCTCACAATTCATCTCATCCCAATTCAAGAGCATACTAGTCCCTCTTGAATCTCTCTAGCCTTCTTCTTGGCATTCCCCTTAGTTCTTG
>JAJIYU010018470.1:0-11189 GCA_030144865.1 Tinospora cordifolia
AAATGGTTATACTGATTCACAATCTCACTATCAATTTATGTTGAGGGTAAAATGGTTATATTTGCTCATCAAGATTCATTGTATAAGATTAGAATGACAGCTAAAGGATCACGAGTTCTACTTTAATTTCATTAACTAATAGGACTTCTGTCCTAAAAATCACATGATCTAATCTTTAAAAATCTCAATAACGTTTTTGAAAGATATGTTTATCATGCATTGTAAATGTATTCAGCTGCATTATAAAGTTATAATGAATATAACTTATTTTAAATGAATATATATAACTTTCTCTGGAACTACATTACTATAATTAATTGCGCTAATAGGTGCAAATGTCTCAACGTTTGTACATTTTTGCAAAATAATCCCAATCTTTAAAAATTAGCAGTTAAATACGAATCTGTTTTGTTACATTTCTTTTTTAGGAATGATTTACACTAAATTCTGCCCACGTGGAGCCTAGTTGGCAGTGACATGACATAAAAAACAAAAGCTATGTCATATTATCCTACAGATCACCTACAGTGCAAAACAAATTTCATAAATATATGGATAACACATTATTCAAAACCAAATAACATCTAACCATTGCTGCTGTCCCAACAGAAAAAATGAAGAGCGGAAAGGAGGGAAAACCTGTTGCAGAGGAGAGCTCGTCCCTCACTAGAAGAAACCGCAGATCAGACGTTCGTCGTGAGTGATGGAAGCACAGAGTTCGTCGTGCCATAGAAAATGCAAAAACGCAGGGAAGTGGTGCACAGAGCGCAGAGATTGGTTTTCCCAAGCAAACGCAGTGGGTGGTGTTCTTTGCCGAGAACGCAATTCGCCATTGTCGTAAGAATCACAGAGTTCACTGTGAGTCGTGCGTAGAGTTCGCCGGTGCCTTAGAAAACGCAGAAACGTAGGGAGGTGGTGCATTGAACGCAGAGAGTATCTTTCCCTAGCAAACGCAGTGAGTGTTGTTCGTAAAGTGGGGTTCTTCGCAAGCAAAATCGCAGATGCAAAATTGCAAGCAATAGCAGATGATTTTGCAAAATCCATAGAGTGAAGAAAATGCAAAACGGTGCCTTATTCAGTTTTACTATTTCATTTATATGTTACTGTTGTTCTTTAATGTGTTAATACATGCTTCATTTTGTCCTTCTCAATCGAAGATAATGCCATGAAGTTTGTGATGGTCTGCTTTTTTGCTTCATTTTCGTTGATGGTATGCTTTGAAGTGATAGTCTATTTCAAAGAGAAATTGAAACAGACGATCACAGAAAGGGGAAGTCGTGAAATTAACATAACGCTATTGCAAGTTGCTAATGATTTCTCAAGAAAGTCGTGTTGTTCAAGTAAATGTTCAAAGGTCCCAAAAATATTTTTTAAGGGTCTAATATGGAAGAGCTTTGTGAGAGAATTGGTTTATTTTTTTCTAAATCTGTTTGTGGTTGAGAGGAAAAAATATTTAGGATAAGTATTTATTACAATTAAAAATCAATCCCTCTTTTTTTTTTTGTTCATGTGGGATTTCCAATAATTAGAAACTAAATAAAACTGGGTTTCCAAAATAGAAACAAATTTCCTCCAGTTTGGTTTGTATGTACATGGTGTATCTGAATTTATTCATTTAACAAACTCACCTCTGCTTTTGTGTTCTCTTGCTTTCTGCTTCCTCATTTCTCCTTCTGCAACTATTTTAAGAATCTTGAAGACCACGAAGAAAGACGGTTGCAGATGGAAATTGGAGGAGAGGTATCTCATTTGTTACTTTTTGCTTGTAGCCATGCTAGTTTGGTTGAGCAAGGGGAAATATATTTTTTACTAATGAATGAAATTTACAGGATTCAAGCTGGGATTGAGCATTATAATTATCACTTGAGCCTACCGTGTTGCCAAAAAAATTATGGAATTTGGAAGATTTGGACTAGGATAGATGAGGGTGGATCAAGCTATTAAAAATTAATCTTTCACATTCATCAGTTATGGGCTTTCTAAGCAAGAAGCCTGCATGGATTATTGAGATTCTCACTCTCACGTGGAACAAACTTAAGACAGGAAAAAAAAAATGGAGCATTAAAGCATCGAAATCTTACTTTTCACACTATGAGCTGCAAAAAGTACTCATCTAATTAACAAGCACCTATCACCACTTTAAAAAAGCATTGTATCTATTGCTTTGAAATTTAAATGGGGTCATCATACATATGAAAAATCACAACCCTTTCACAAAGCAAGACAGATTCCTGGAAGCAAAAAGAGTGATACAACTTCATGGCAACTCTAAGTTATGAATATGCTGTTTGAAGCCAAGTACAATCTTTACCACGAAAAATAATAGATAACAAATGCCAACAACAACAGTGAGTTTCCCTGTAGTTGTGCTCCTTCATGCCAACTTGCGCACTCATTATGCTTGCATTTGCTACAGTGAGCTTCCCTGTAGCTATCTTGGGTTATCACAACTGAAGGACATATAACACCTTGCGCACTCGTTATGCTTGTATTTGCTACTGTTTTCGACGACATCAGCTTTTTTCATGTAACCTTTCACCTCAGTTAATGATGAAATTCTACATTCAAGAAACAAAAAATTTATTCCTAAAAATAACAAATAGAGAGGGTCCAATTGCAGAAATAAATGAAAGACACTAGCTGAAAGTAACCGAAATAAACTGAAATGAATGAAAGGTACCACCTAAAATTTACAAAAAGAGAGGGTTCAATTGCTCTACCTGAGACCTCTAAATGGTATAAATATTAGAAAACATGAAAGATATAAATATTAGAAATAGAGAGTTTTAAGCTATATTTGGTTTGTGATTCAAAACATGAATGGTACCACCTAAAAGTAACAAATAGAGGGGGTCCAATTGTTCTACCTGAGACCTTTAAAGGGTATAAATATTAGAAAAGTTTTGTTCTTTTATTTAAATAACAAAAAACAGTAGTTGTGTTGTATTAAGAAGGTGGTAGTGATAGGGGATATTATTCCCTTTGAAGTGTTGGAGAGCATCTGCAAGGTCAAAACTACAGAGCTATGGCCCTCTCCTTATTGATCATCAAATATTCAAAACAAAAATAAAAAAGCCCAACTCCTTTTTTTTCCATCAAAAATTTTATAATTATCAAATATTTTGATAGACATGCATGTCGATTGAACCCCCAAAAAAAAGGGTTTTTGTTTGTAATAGTTATTGACTCACCTCAAGTGCATGAGTTTTTCTTATAAATAGGTATATATAGGTGGTAAAGAATTTCAAGGAATATATATTATAAGATTAATCTATGCAAGTGGACTGTATGATTGGCTTGTGTTTTATGATTATCTCATTTGGCCTATTGGTTAATTTATTCGCACTCTAAAATTTAAAATGGGGCAAAAGCATAATAACTACATGGTGGTGCATGAAAATTGCCCTCTTAAACAAGCAATTTTCAAATTTATTCCTAAATGAATCAAATATGGTGTACGTATGCCCTAAGAATTATAAGAATTTCAAAGGCACTGATCAATAACGCAAAGCTTCCAATTCAAATCAGCAATGAAGCTTCAGATCACAAAGAAGAAGCTGAAGAAGAAAATTAAGAGCGTTTTACTACCAGTAACGCGAAAGATTAAGAATGCTTTGGGAGGCGAAGAACGCTACTCACTGTGTTTGCTTGGGTTCTGTGAACCACTGAGCCACTCTTTGCGACTCTGCGCTTCCACCACTCACGGCGAACGCTGCCGGCAACAGCAAACTCTGCTGTTTCTTCCGGCGAGGGGTGAGCTTTCCTCTGCTTTCTCGGAAAGCCACTCCCTGCGTTCTGTGTACCACTTCCCAATGTTCTTGCATTTTCTAAGGCACCGGCGAACTCTGCGCTTCCACCACTCACAACGAACATCTGATCGGCGATTTCTTCTAGTGAGGGACGAGCTCTCGGCCGTCATCTTCGGTGAGGGACGAGCTCCTCTGTGCAACAGGTTTTCCCCCCTTGCCTCTCTTCGTTTTTTTTTTTTTTTGTTGGGACAACAAGACAAGACAGCTGTTAGTGGTTAGATGTTCTTTGGTTTTTTTTTTTTTTTTTTTTTTTCAATAAAAGATAACTTTCCATTAAAAAAATAGTTACTCCGGACTTAGCCAACGAGATATATCCGAATCCCAAATTACATCTTCCAAGCTTTGCATAAAATAGGCTGCTATTTTATGGGCGTATCTGTTAGACTCTCTAGGGATATGATACCATTTCACTTGATATCCAACCGTGACTGTTATAATATCAAAAATGATTGGCTCTATCTGATCTATGGTCCTTTTGTTTAGAAATTTCAGACTATTTACTACTATTGCACAATCTGCTAGCACTGAATACGAGCTTGAATTGTCCTTTCCACATGATTCTCATGCTGTTAATAAAGCTTTGGCTTCTGCTTCTTCCACTGAACTTGTGTGACCCAATACTTTGCATCCCGCCTTGATGATCTTTTTGTCCTTTGATAGTAACACCCACCCTGCCGTCGACCTTCCTGTTGATGGAGTTCTAGCTGCATCTGTGCATAACAATAGTGTGTTGTCCACTTGGCTCCATTGGAAAGTATGGGTTGTAGTGTTCCTTTGCCTATTAGAATCGTATGGGTTGTAGTGCATAACAATAGTGTGTTGTCTATCTGATCTATGGTCGTTTTCTTTGGTTTTAAGTAATGTGTTTTCCATGTATTTCTGAAATTTATTTTGCACTATAGGTGATATGTAGGATAATATGATATGGCTTTTGTTTTTTTAATGCCATATCACTGCCAACTAGGCTCCACATGGGCAGATTCTGATGTAAATCACTCCTAGAATAGAAATTCAACAAAACATAATAGGTTCGTATTTAACTGTTAATTTTTAAATATTAAAATTATTTTGTTAAAATATATAAATATTAGAATATTTGTACCTATTTAGCTTAATTACTTCATATTGCGGTGAGATTCAAGTCACTAGCGTAGTTTAGCGTCTTCGAACTGATAGGAAATAAGAAAGTATTGGAATAATCTTTATTAGGTTGCACAAAAGAAAAGAATACAAAAAAATTACGTTAACAAAGGAATAGACTGTAGCTTATATAGTCGTATACACACCTAAGTACGCAAAATACCTAAACCCATATATAATAAGAGTGAGTTAGCCTAATATACTCCCTCAAATGCAAGATGCTGGTGGAACAAGCAGCGAGAGTTTGCCAGCAAGGAAGCGAAACCATTGAGTAGTGTGTGACTTTGTAAAAAGATCTGCAAGCTGTAAGGAGGAGGGCACAAATGGTAAGGTAATGGTGCCATCCTGCAAATGATGACGAGTGAAATGACAGTCAATTTCAATATACTTTGTTTGTTCATGAAACACTGAATTTTGAGCAATCTAAATAGCACTTTGGTTATCACAATACATAGGAATAAGAGAGGTGAGTGCAATGCCCATATCGAGAAGCAAGCGACGTAGCCACACAATCTCAACAGTAGTAGAAGCCATGGCACGATATTCAGCTTCAGTAGAAGATCAAGAAACAACAGATTACTTTTTACTTTTCCAAGAAATAAGATAATCGCCCAAGAAAATACAAAAGCCTGTGACAGATTTGCGATCGATAGGATCACTAGCCCAATCTGCATCTGAATAGGCACGAAGTTCCAAGGAAGAAGAAGAAGAGGAAAGTAATAAGCTTTGATATAGAGTACCACAAAGATACCGAAGAATACGAAGAACAGCACCCCAATGAGTGGTGGTAGGAGCACCAACAAATTGATTAACAACATGAACAGCATATGCAATATCTGGGCGAGTGATAGTTAAATAAACTAAACTGCCAACAATAGTGCGATATAGAGAGACATTAGATAGTGGAGTACCATCTGTGGAGGTATAGCGAACATTCTGCTCAATAGGAGTATCAACAGTCCTAGTATCTGACATACAAGCACGCTGGATAATATCAGCAGTATATTTAGACTGAGAAAGAAGATAACCTTTGGATGAATAATCAACCTCAATGCCTAAGAAGTAACAAAGAGGCCCAAGATTTTTCATCTCAAAATGATGTGTCAGTGCCAATTTCAGAATAGCAATGCCAACTAAATCATCACCAGTGATAATCATATCATCAACATACAAGAGCAAGAGGATCCGCCCTGCAAATGTAGAGCGTACAAACAAAGCAGAATCTGACTCACTGGATGTAAAGTGAAAGGAGGCAATTACGGAAGAGAATTTTTCAAACCAAGCTCGTGGAGCTTGTTTGAGCCCATATAATGCTTTCTTGAGTTTACAAACATCCCCAGGATTATGAACAACCCCAAGTGGTGGCGTTATATAAACTTCTTCTTTAAGATCTCCATGTAAGAAATCATTCTTCACATCCATTTGAGAAAGAGACCATTGACGAATGGAAGCAACAACAATAAGAGTACGGATAATAGTCATCTTAGCAACTAGAGCAAAGGTTTCCTCATAGTCTATACCATATTGTTGAGAAAAACCCTTAGCAACAACCCTTGATTTATAACGATCAACAGAACCATCAGACTTGGTTTTAATTTTATAGACCCAACGAGAACCAATCGGATTTTTACCTGGAGGAAGAGGAACCAAATCCCAAGTTGCGGTCTTGTCCAATGTAGAGAGTTCTTCAGTCATAGCTTGTTGCCATAAAGGACCAAGTGCCTCCTTATAAGAAAGGGGTTCAGAGAGATGATGGATAGAGACCAAAAAAGATGTAAAAGACTATGAATAAAAATTATATGAGAAATCAGGCAACTGAGTAGACTTACGAAGACGTGGAGGGTAGCGAGAGACCGGAGGATCAACAATCTCAATGGATGCTTGGGATGGCATAGGTAGAGAGGATGCACCAGGAGCAGCAGGGGGTGAAGAGTCGAAAACCTCAGGCAATGAGACATCTGCACTGGGAGAAGGCAATCCAATATGATCATCAGAAAAATGATCTATGTGAATAAGATCAGAAGTGGAGAAATTATGAGGTGGGGAAAGCGAAAAAAAAGGAAGGTGTTCAAGAAAGAAAACATGACGAGAGACATAGCTTTTGTGCAATAGGGTCAAAACAATGATAACCTTTTTGTCCATGACCATAGCTAAAAAAGACACAGAGGGCTGAACGAGAAGATAACTTGTTTCGTTCAACATGAGGACGCAGAACAAAACAAACACATCCAAAGACTCGTAAAGAAGAATAGTCTGGAACACAACCGTATAACTTCTCAAAGGGAGAGAGTCCAGAAGTTTGAGATGTTGGGATGGTATTTATGAGGTGAACAGCAGTGAGGACTGCCTCACCCCAAAAGTCATTTGGGACATTGGCAGAAAGAAGGAGAGATCAAGCAGTTTCAACTATATATCTATGTTTTCGTTCTACTACACTATTTTGCTGAGGAGTATCAGTGCAGGAGGACTGATGTAAGGTCCCATTTTAGGCAAGTAAATTAGAAAATTCAGTAGAGGTGTATTCCCCACCTAAGTCACATCAAAAACATTTAATGGTGGCAGAATGTTGCGTTTGAATTAAGGCTCGAAAGGCAACATAGACATTAAAGAAATTAGAATGATGTTTCATAAGATAAATCCAACAATAACAAGTATGATCATCAATAAAGGAGACATAGTAGCGAGATTCCCCTTTGTAGATACAGGGGCAGGTCCCCATACATCAGAATGAATCAAATCAAATGGAGCAAGAGAAACAGAAATACTTTGAGGAAAGGGTAGCGTTGTGAATTTAGCTACTTTTCAACCACAACAATCAGAAATGTCATGAAATTTTAAATTTTTCAATGATCCTTTTGATGCTAAATATCGTAAGCGAGAAGCATAAACATGTCATAATCTGAAATGCCATAAGTAAAATAGAGAAGAATTAGAACGCAAATGAAAAGACGACAGATCAACACTAGAGGCAGCCACATCAGGAACCTGCAACCTCTCCAACGTGTATAATCCCCCCCTGCATACGACCTGTCCCAATCAGCTTCTAAGAATGAAGATCCTGTACAGAACAAGAAGTAAGATAGAAGTGAATAGAATAGCCAGAATCACATAATTGACCAATAGAGATAAGATTTAACTTAAAATTAGGGATGCAATAAACATTAGGAAGGGATAAGCAAGGAGAAACAATAGGACCAATACCAACGGATGACATAGAGGTGCCATCAACAGTTATAACAGATATCGATGGTGATGAAGAAGACAAGGAAGTAAAAGAAGATGAGTCACATGACATATGATGTGACACACCAGAATAAAAAATCCACATAGACGAAGACATACCTAAAGGCTCGAAGGATGACAAACCTAAGGAGGAAGATGTAGACATAGCATGAGGTTGAATTGCAAGAAATCTCTGCAACTGTTTAGCAAGAGCAACAAAGTTGGGATTTGATGATGAAGATGCCCCAGATCCAGTGGTGTTGGTGGGCAAAGAGCTCGATCCAGGCTGGTGCTGAGATGATTTTTGAAGCAACTGAAGGCATTGAAATTTTCAATGACCCTTTTTTCTGCAAAAACTGCATTCATCTATACCGACTTTTGGGTGTCGTTTGTTTTGTGAAGGAGTAGAGGACTTATGTGGAATCGCTAAAATAGATGGTGTAGGGACAGGAAGAAGTCTTTTGCCTGCTTGAGACTTTAATCTGATTTTCTCAGCTAAGAGCTCATTAACTACTGAGTCAACTGATGGAAGTGGGCTACGATATAAAATGGTACCACGAAGACCTTCAAAATCATCTCGAAGGGCCATCAAAAATTGAACCAAGCGTTGTTCCTTTCTACGAGAAATATAAGGGGCAAAGGCTTGCAATTCACTAGATTCAGTGAGAGCTAATTGATCCCAAAGATGAGATATAGTATTATAGAACTCTTGAATAGTCATATTCCCTTGTCGAATAGCTCGAATATCAACTTCTAATTGATATTGTTTAGCGAGATTGGATTGAGTATACAACCTTGCCAAGTAATCCCAAACTTCTTGAGCAGTGTCAAATTTTGTTTACTGCCGTACCAATTGTTTGCTAAACAGAGTTGTTGATCCAAATAATAATTTTTGAATTATTGGCATCCCAAACATTTAATAGCTCTGCATATTTTTCATTGGTGTGATCAGTAGGTTTAATGTTCTTACCAGTAACATAACCCCATAACTTCTTTCCTTTCAAAAAATTTGTTATCACATAGCTCCAGTAAGAATAATTCTGTCCATCTAATCGAACACTAATAGATTGAAGTGAATCATCCCTTTCACTTGCCATAAAGGAGTTCTCAAATCCAATAAAAGCCACACCAGCGGCAAAACGGTACTCAACAATGATCAATAGTAGCAGTGATCTAGCGAAGGCGATCGAAAGAAGAAACAACCAAGAGGAAACCCAAAATGGCAAAATGAGAAACACGTGCAATGAGCGCAGAGGATCCGAATCAACAAGTAGTCTTCCCCATGAGGTGCTCGGCCAGAGAGAACCAAACACGATCACCGTGCAAATGAAAAAAAATGTTGTGATCTGCAGAGACACAATCACCGTGTGCAGCAGCAAGCACGAACCAAACAGAACGACCAGCATAAGAGTAGAAAAAAAATGTCGAGCAGAGATGGTGGTCACCTAGTAGCATGAACCAGAAGCAAGCAAAAAATGAAGAGGAAGAACCAAAATGGTCACCCAGCAGCACGAGATGGCGAGCCAAAAGCACGAACCAGGAACAACGGCGAGCAGCACGAGAACCAGAACGGTCACCCAGCAGGAAATCAAATCACAGGAAATCAAAAAAAAAAAAAGAAAAGGAAATGATGTAGCTAGCAATGAGAATAACAGGGGCGGACAACAGCAGTGAGGAGAACAGGGGATGCAACTGCAGCAGTGAGAATAACAAGGGAACAACGGTGCAGCACGATCAGACCAATGAGTAGAAATGGCGATCGGACCAATGAGCAGCGACGGTGCAGCACGAACCAAACTCGACCAATGAGCAGTGACGGTGCAGCACGAACCAAACTCTTAGTCGCCAGAACACGAACAAAGAACCAAACCAGAAACTCATTAGTTTGCAGCCGCGAAGCAGTAGTGGCGCCACCTTAGAAAATAAGAAAGTATTGGAATAATCTTTATTAGGTTGCACAAAAGAAAAAAAATACAAAAAAAATTAGGTTAATAAAAGAATAGATTGTGACTTATATAGCCGTATACACAAAATACATAATTACACAAAATACCTAAACTACCCATCTATAATAAGAGTGAGTTAGCGTAATACGAACATGATAACTTACCTCATCTATTAATTAGTTGAAAGAAATATTTTCACAGGTTCCATGTCTCACCATTATTAGACATAAATAAACATTTTTCACTACTTATAAATGATATAATTAATTAGGGGTATATATATATAATATTAAAATTATTAATTTAACATTTTTCATTAACAAATGTCAGCTTTGGTGCTCGTCTGCAACCAATTATCAATCGTGTCCATTTCGTTTGTGTTTTCTAATGTTAACAAAGGCAATTTTTGCACGTATTGTCACCAATTATCTGATTCCTTCTCGGCTTGTATATATATATATAATTTATATACAAACAGCGTTATTATATTTCAACTCACTGGTGCATAGGTGCATGGACGTACCTTACATTAATATATAACATGTACAAACCGCCCATGAACTTCACATGTGCCTACTAATTTTTTTTCTCAGATTTTGAAAACGTGCGCTTGCGCCCTACACATAGATATGTATCAACTGGGTTCTCTCAGTCACCTTGCCTTCGCCAATCCACTGCTGCCAGTGGCAGTGGTGCACCTGCCCCAAAGTTGGGCGGGGTTCGAACATCCCCGCAACGTCCCTAAAAGTAAGTTACCTTGCCTCCAATTCTGGAGATTCGTGTATGAGAATTTTTTAGTTTAATATGCTGGCACTGGATTGATCAAAGTGCCTTTATTTTGATTGTAGCGTTTGCCCTGATGTTGATGATGGATCACCTGCCTCAGTGATGGGCCCGGTTCCATCCCCTCCGTCCATCCCCAATACTCCGACCAAAATAATAAAATAGTCGTAGTCAAGCTTAAGTCAAGTCAAACATTAATTCATCATTTCTTGTAGAAGTTTGGAATTCAACTGTCTGATGTGTCGATGAATCATTGGGTCAATCATTCTATCTTGCCCGCTCTTCTTAC
>JAJIYU010018471.1:0-11191 GCA_030144865.1 Tinospora cordifolia
AATTCTACTTCGTCACTATTAAACATCAATGACGGGTATACAGCGACGAACTGGGGACGAAACATTTTTTGTTACTAAATACTTACAACAACAAATTCATTAATCTTTAGCCACAAAAGCCTTCGTCGCTAAATATCATTTGCCTTGTAGTGATAGCGACAATAATTTTTAAAGTTAATATATAAGCTTTTTCAATATTTTAAAGATACACATTTGATTAAAGATATTGTGTAATACATATACATTTTAGTAACATTTAAAGAGAGTTGATATCAACTCTCTATGTATATAAAACATTTTTCAAAAAAATATATCTATGTATTAATGGTGTTAATATCTATGTTATAAACTAAATGAATTTCTTACATTATATCAAAGCAATTTTTTTTTTTATAAAGTTTACCATTGAAACTTCTTTAAAAAAGAAAAAAATACTTGTTATTCTAATCCTGTCTTTTTTTTTAATTATTGTAAATCTATTTTATCCACATGTGATTATACAGTGAGTGGTGGTTGTATTATATATCTATATTTTCCCTTGATATAGATGGCTTGTACTTATTAAATATTGTCTGTAAGTCAATTAACTTCTTATTAGTATATCTAAGGGCTGTTTGGCATCCAAGACTAGTTTTTAGTCCAATTTTATGTTTAGCTATCAGAATATATATATTTATATATATATTCCTATAATTATAGAATTAAATGAACTCATTTAAAGGGGTGAAATTATTTAATCTTGCATTATTCTTTTTGGTTTTTCTTCATTCATTAGCTACATTTTCCAACCTTACAAGTAGCTAGATGTTTTTTTCTCTTCTCATACTTCAACTCCATTGTCCAAATTAGCAAGCAACTCCATCTTTTTTTATGTTTTAGTGTTTTTTTCTTTATTTGTTTTTCCTCCTCCTCCAACTTTATTACGCCAACCAACAAACTTCATCGAGCAAACTAGTTTCTTCTTCTTCTTCTCGACTAATATATATATATATAGCAGCATTGATTAATTTGGTTTTTGCTACTGCTGCAATTGGTTTTATATTTTTGTTTAGGTTTTTCTTACTATGTTTTGTCTTCTTTTTGTAATCATTATCTGTTGCATCAAATACCAAATTCTTTAGTGTTAATCTCCTTCAATCTCTCATTCCATATTATAAAAGTATTCTCATTCTATCTTATATATCAAATACCAAATTGCTTATGTGTGTGTTACACACTTTAATGTGTAAAAAAAATAATCCAAGGCACATGAAGATGCAGATGAGAAGATGTAATTGCGATATTTTTGGTAGTTGGTAATGTGTATTTGTTATCTAATGACTTTGGCATGCCTGCCGATCGGTGGAGCAACAACTAGTGAATGAAACATAGAAAATGCATTACCTAGTTTATTGAATAGATGTTTCTAGTGTTTAACTGTTTTGACGTCAATTTGCAGGTGGTGATGGATAATGGAATCCTGCAGATGAAATTGTCAAACCCGGGAGGAATAGTCACGGAAATAAGTTACAATGGCATCGATAACTTACTAGAGGTTCTTAACGAAGAATACAATCGAGGGTATGCATACTTAAATGGTAAAAAACTATTATAATTATTAAATTATTTGTTGTATATACTTATATTTTTACTGCAGTTATAAAATTATATATATATATAGTGGGGCTAAAATCACCCCAAGAGTGTCTATTTTCACCCCAAATTTTTATTTCAAAAATACCCTCATATAAAATGACTTATTTACCCTTCACTAATTACTCTACTTATCACTAAATAATCTCATTAAACACCCCACTATCTATTTAATCTCCGATGACCTACAAAATAAATTCTGACAAAATTTTGGCAAGCTGTTGGCGACCAAACGAACAACGAGATTTTTTTTTCATATTTTTTTATTTAAAAATTATATTTTTAAAGGTTAAAATTGAGCAAAGTCTCGGCCGCACAAGGCGGAGACTCATTATATGAGTCTCGGCCACCTCCTGTTCAGACTCATATAGTAAGTCTCGACCACCTCCTGCTGAGACTCTTATAGTGAGTCTAGGCCACCTCCGGTCCAGACTCTTATACTGAGTCTCAGCCACCTCCGGCCGAGATCTTATAATGAGTCTCGATCGCCTTTGGCTAAGACTAAAAAATTATAAAAATTATGTAAGTTGGGTAGACTAAGTTTCATATTTTTTTAGTTTTGGCTAGAGGTGGCCGAGACTCATTATAAGAGTCTCGGTAAGAGGTGGCCAAGACTCACTATATGAGTCTTGACAGGAGGTGGCCAAAACTTACTAATGAGTCTTAGCAGGATGTGGCCGAAACTCACTATATGAGTCTCAGCAAGAGGTGGCCGAGATATATATAGTGAGTCTTAGCCCTGTGCGGCCGAGACTGTGTTCGATTTTAACCCTCAAAAATACAGTTTTTCAAATCAAAAAAATATTTCGTTGTTTGTTTGGTCGCCTGAAACTCGTCGAATGGTCACCGACAACTTGTCAAAATCTCATCGGAAGTTTGCCAAAAATTAGAAAGATAGTGGGGTTTGAGTTATTAATAATGTTAGTTAAGGTTTAATTAAGGGTGTTTGAGGGTTTTCGATAAAAAAAAGGGGTCAATATATTAAAATTTTAAATTAGGTGGGTTGAAATTAGGGGTGAAGAAATCCACTCTTAGGGTGATTTTAGCCCCACTCTATATATATATATATATATATATATAAATTTTCATACATCTATTCAGTTCGCTTTTTTTTTTTTTTCTTTTTTGATATTCTAAGATATTTGGGGCAAAAAAAATCAATTTATATAAATCTATTTAGTTGTTGAGTTTATATATATATATATGAAATATCTAAGCCAGCTTACGTGGATCTACTAGTGCCCTGTAAGAAACCCTATTAAAAAGAGGGTGGGATTGATAACAAAATGTTTTCTTCCCCCCAAGTAAATTAATGTGTTGTCCACCCTAGTAACAATAACTCAGTGTCCTCATGAATCGTGGAGTGTATCTTCCTCATTTTATTTTGTGGTTATTTGGTCACAAGTTTTGCTTTAATTGGTGTTACTTCATTATACAATAATTGAGTTAATTATATGGCTCGGAATATGAGATGAATGTCTATAGAATATTGCTCGTGCATCTTAATATTTGTTATCATTTTCATATTTAAAGGGAAAAAAAGTTATATTATTGGATAATACCATATATTAATCATAGGTCTTATACGGAATAAATACTTACATCTTGAAGTAATAAATCAAGGGGAAACAAAGATGCAGGTCAAAAATCATGAGTTTACAATGTCATTCTTATGTTATTTTATGAAATTGTTTCAATTTTTTTTTATTGCTTAACTAATTGTCGTTTTATGTTATTGTGGAAGGTATTGGGATCTTGTATGGAATGAAGGCCCGGGTGTTAAAGGAATATTTGATCGGTATTTTGACTTTTACATCTTTTAGTCACACATAAAAATAATTTAAGGTCAAGGTGCATATTTTCTCTAAAATAATTTGGAAAATCATAACTGGTGTCGAAAACTCTGTCTTGATGCAATATCCTCGTTTAAGTCCAAAAAGTTATCCAATTGGTGACGTTTGACGATGCTTTCCACTTTGGGTAATGGTTGCAGTAATATTGTTTGTTAGGAAGGAAAAGGTGCAGCAAAGCGGCTGGAAGAGGCAACCACACAGCAATAGAAGGAAGGGGTGATAAATCTATACAATACATTTGGTATGAGAGTTGATCAACACTAGTCAAAGAAGAACTTAGAAGAAATAACAAAAAGGGATTGGAGAATCTTTAGTGAATATCTTAATATATCATACAAGGGTCGATGATTCCTAGATTGATGCAGAGTTGGTCTAAGATTAAGTTAGGTTAGGAATTACCAGAAGGCAATGGAAAAAGCACAATATAAGACTCCATCTCTAATTCAAATGGTTGCCATTTTACATAAATTGTGACAATGAGACATAGTTGGGACAGCGAACTAGTTCAAATAAGAGCATTGCATTTGTGCTTCCTTGTTGTGTGGTCATGGCACCTGCTAGGAAGCTTGGGTAGCATATTAAAGACAAGACTATGAAATTTGCTAATTATTTGAATATCAGGGTGGTTTTGATTCTTGGATGGCAATCAATTGAGGAGCAAGGGTTTAAGATTTGGCAAGTGTTTGGAGATGAGGTATACTATGTTGAACCAATGTAACTAAGTTGTTCATGTTGAGGCCAATCATATGATTGATATGGTTCGAGCCACTGGTTGTCGGGGCTTTCAATGCAATAACTTCAAGTAATTAAGTTAGAGAATGAGATGACGTGCTTGACAAGAAAAAGGTTGTCAAACTAGACAAATGGCGTTACAACAACTGTTATGCAGAGTGCCAAAGGTCATCAAATATTACCAATTGTGCCACTTTCTAGACTTTAAGTGGGACATTGCACCAAGATGGAGTTTTTGACACCATTTAATTCTTCAAATAATTTTAGGGCAAATTTATAGCCTAAACCCAACATTTTATATACATTGAGTATCACTTAACTTTGATAGATGTTTAGTAATGTACTCGTATCACATACACACATACATTAATTACATATACATGTACATTCCTAGGACATGTCTAATGTCACGCTAAAATTGTGCTACATTAGAGATTGTGCTCCTCCAACTTAGCGCCAAAAGCGTATCTTATTCTAGTGTGGGTGCCTTTCTATTTTTTATGTTTTTAGTTTTTTTATTTACTTTTTTGAGTATAGTTAAAAATTATTGTATAAAAATATAAAGATATAAATGGTGTTAGAAATGGTTTAATAAGTTCAAGAAGAATTTATATTTTGGTGTTAAATTTGTACAAAAATAGCACAACTTTTATACTAGTTTTGTTGTAAATGGTTATGGGTGCTTTTAATATTTGACAAAAAGTGAATGTCTTGGTCAAAGTTCAGAATTAAGAACATATTTTCATGTTCAGGATCGAAGGGACAAAGTTCAAGGTCATAGTGGAAGACGAGAACCAAGTGGAAGTTTCTTTTACGAGGTCATGGGATCCGTCTCTTAAGGGCAGGGCCGTGCCGTTGATCATAGATAAAAGGTTCAATTTCTTCCATTGACATTTCTATAACTCTTCTTCTTCTTCTTCTTCTTCTTGGTCCTTATGATTTGCAGAAAAAGCAACCAATACAACTCCGAGTAGCAAGAAAAATTAATTAACTTAATAATTAGTACTTCTATCACTGGTGAATTATATCACCACCACGCAAATAACTCGATGAGTGTAAATGGCAGGTTCATCATGCTGCGTGGTTGCTCAGGCTTCTACTCTTATGCTATTTATGAGCACTTGGACCAAGAAGGATGGACGGCTTTCAACATGCCCCAAACCAGAATTGTTTTCAAGCTTAGAAAAGACCTGTATGTCATCTCTCACCTTACCAGCAGCTATAAATTTAATTAAATAATAGAGCACCTAATGTTAGAATGACTACTATTATGAAAATTGAAAAGTATGAAATTACCTACTATTTTTTTTTTATTTAATTGCAATACTCATAATTATTAGCTTAACAAGCATTACATATCTTATGATGCACGTTCATTGGTTTACTGATATTATTAATGTCAGAATTATATAAACTGCAACTTAGCAATCAATTTAATATTTATTTTAAAAAATATATTTTTATTTTTAAAAGTTAAATGAAACCAATTTCTAAGAAAAATAATAACGTGACTATTATAGTTTCATTTTTTAAATAAGTATAGTACTTAAAATGAAAAAAAAAACATTTTAAGAAAAAAGAAAGCAAAAAGAGAAGAACCAGTCGACGCATGATTGGAAGAAAACTTTAATCATTTTTCTAATCATTTGCCTTGCGCAAAGGTTTCACTACATGGCAATAGCGGATAACAGGCAGAGGATAATGCCGATGCCAGACGACAGATTGCCCGGACGCTGTAAAGTTCTAGCCTACCCTGAAGCAGTTCTCTTGACAAATCCCATCAACCCAGATCTTAAGGGAGAGGTATGAAAACACTATTTCTTCCTCGCTCTTTCGAAATTAATTAACTAATTGATCAATAATCAATATGAAGCGCACTAGCTTGACAATGCGTATTAGTTTGTTCGTTTCATCGATGACACGACATGAGTTCTATGCTGCCAAAGGTGGACGACAAGTACGAGTACTCTAAAGAGAGCAAAGACAACAGAGTTCATGGGTGGATTTGCTCTGATCCTCCAACCGGATTCTGGCAGATTACACCCAGTGATGAGTTCAGATCTGGTGGGCCAGTCAAGCAGAATCTCACCTCCCATGTTGGTCCTACAGCTCTTGCTGTAAGTATTTTATTTTATTTTATTTTTTTGCATCAAGTCCGGCAGTTTCGTTCATTAATGGATGAATCAGCTCTGTCACTGTTGTTTCAGATGTTTCTGAGTACGCACTACGCAGGAGAAGATCTGGTCCCCAAGTTTGGAGACAGAGAGCCTTGGAAAAAAGTTTTTGGGCCTGTTTTCATTTATCTCAATTCTGTAATGGCAGGAGAAGATCCATTGTCTCTATGGGAAGATGCAAAAGAACAGGTTTTATTGCAAAGAATTATCATTAATTTGAACATTTTTATATAAATCAGTAGGTAGAGCAATTCAAGACCACAATATATTTGCAGATGTTAATTGAAGTTCAAAGCTGGCCCTACAGTTTTCCAGCTTCTGAGGATTTCCCTTCTTCAGATGAGCGTGGCAGTGTCAGTGGTAGATTGCTGGTTCAAGACATGTATCTTTCTCTCTCTTAGCTTGTACTATCACTTCGTCTTTCTCTTCTTCTGCTTCTTTAACAAATTCAAACTCTAATTTTACTTATATATATAGGAATGATGAAGATTATATACCAGCAGACGCTGCTTTCATAGGATTGGCTTTGCCTGGAGAGCCAGGATCATGGCAAAGAGAATGCAAGGTTACTTTTTAGCAAGAACTCGTTGCCCACCAAATCTTTAATTTCCTACTAGGCTAAAAGAAAGAGAAAAGACAGAGAAAGAGCTTACGTATTCTAAATTTCAGGGCTATCAGTTTTGGGCTAGAACAGATGAAGATGGGTATTTCTCCATTAATGACGTCCGAACTGGAGACTATAATCTTTATGGATGGGTCCCTGGTTTCATTGGAGACTACAGATATGATGTTCAAATTACCATAACCCCAGGTTTTGATGTCTTAATTTACAGTATTTTCTTTCAAATTCTTGGTGATCCATAACAGATGGTTAACTTAATACTTGATTAATCAAACATGGAAAAAAAAGCAGGATGTGACATCAACCTGGGTGATCTTGTTTATGAACCTCCAAGAGATGGGCCTACATTGTGGGAAATAGGAATTCCAGATCGTTCTGCTGCAGAGTTCTATATTCCTGATCCCAATCCCAAATACATCAACAAACTTTACCTCAATCATCCTGACAGGTTCTTCTTGTTACAAGATTGATCACAGTGACTACAACTCTTATGAACAACAAATGAGATTATTGAAATAAAAAAAAAAATGATTCTGTCATTGCAGGTATAGACAGTATGGTTTGTGGGAGAGATACGCAAAGCTATACCCAAATGAAGACCTTATCTACAAAATCGGAACCAGTGACTACACGAAAGATTGGTTCTTTGCACAAGTTACCAGGTGAAGCTTCAAGAAATTTATTCTTCAGTCAACTAAATTCAAAGATCTAATCTGATTAACACTTGCAGGAAGAAAGCAGATAACACATACCAAGGAACGACATGGCAGATAATGTTCAATCTGGACAGCGTAGATCAAAACGGAACATATAAACTCCGAATTGCACTTGCATCTGCCAACGTAGCTGAATTGCAAGTAATAATAAGTCTGAATTGCTGAATAAAATTCTATTTATTTTTAACGGAATTTGTTCATCGATTCTGATGATGGGCTAATTTCTTTCTTCAACTTTCTTAGGTTCGGATCAATGCCGCAACAGCGAATCCACCTCACTTCACATCAGGGCTAATAGGCAAGGACAATTCTATAGCGAGACATGGCATCCACGGATTATACTGGTTATTCAACATAGATGTCCAAGGAAACCAACTTGTTGAAGGAGACAATACCATTTTCCTTACTCAACCACGAAACACCAGTCCCTTCCAAGGCCTACTTTACGATTACATCAGGCTTGAAGCGCCTCCATCAACTAGTTAATTCATTACTACTACTCTATACTCTATATATTATATATATATACATATATATGTATGCATGTATTAATTGAATCTGCTTAATTATACAACAGAAAATTAAGTCTCTAATCGTTTTCTGGTGTTCTCGGCAGCAGTAGTGGCTTCCACCTGCATCTTTGCAGCTCGGAGATCCGCTTCGGTTGCTTCCTTCTCGTTTTTAGCAGCCATTTTCTGCACCTAGCACATTTATTCGTTCCTACCCAAATCAATATTGAAAACCATTTCTCTACTTCATACATTACACAAAAAAAAATAAAATAAAATAAAATAAAAATTCACACATACACGTGTGTTTATATATACCTGTCCAAGAAGGGTTGCTTTTGCATGAGAGAGGCCTTCTTGCATAGAGACGATGCAAGAGAGGCCCTGGTTCTTGATTCGAGTCATGAAAGGTGAGCTTTCTCTATTTTTGTTGTTGGACTTGATGTCGCTGGGGCCAGTGGAAGAGGATGTCGTTGAACTCATTTTCAATTGCCGTGTGAACAATGGGGAACCTTTGGTTTCTGGAGGGTAGATGTGGATGAAGGCTTTTACTTGAGAAACACGGAACTGGAAACTTCGGTCGGTTGGGTTACGCCTACGCGTCCTGGTTTCTGCTTCACACCGAAGCTGCTTACGTTTCAGGGTTTTGGATGCCCTCAATTTTTTTTTTTTTTTGACAAAATTATTTCTTTTATTTTTTTAATAATAATGTTTTTTCGTTTTTATTTTTTCATGTACTGGAGTAGTGTACTAATTGATATTAGGAACTTAATTTAGGAAAGTGTTAGATTTGGCAATTTGATTGTAATTTTATATAACTATATTATTCATAAATATTAAATAACTATATATATATATATATATAAAATATTTAGTAACTCATTAGTTATAAATATTATAATTATATAATAATTGTAATTGTAACTACCATTTTAATATTCTTAATTAATTTTAATGAAAAAAAGGGTAAATATACAAAGACAGTTTCTAAAATATTTCTTGTACGTGAAACAAAAAAAAAAGAAAAAAAAAGAACAAGAAATATAATCTCAATGAACCAACCATTCATCCCTTTTCACCCTACTGGCACATCTTCTTCAACTATCGAAAATGTAATACTTTGAAAAACTTTTGAATATTAAAAATATACAAATGAGTTCATTAAATTGTGAAAATGCATTTAATATTCAAGGATAGAATAATAATTTATCTGTTAGGGATAAAATGGTAAATTCACATAAAAATAAATAAATTACTATTATCCTAATTATCTCATTAGTAATTTTACAAAAAAATATATATATTCAAATATGAGTAATGCAATGAGGTGGTAGAATATATTAAAATATTAATAGTGGAATGAGATAGTAGAATATAGATATATTAAAATATGGGTAATGGAATATGGTGGTGGAATATATATATATATATATATATATATATATTAAAATATGAGCAATGGAATGAGGTGGTGAAACATAGATATATTAAAATATGAGTAGTAGAATGGGGTGGTGGCATATAGATATATTAAAATATGAGTAATAGAATGAGTTGATTGGCTAAGGATGTCTATAAATAGTACTCTTCTCTTCCCCTCAAATCATCCATTTCATTCTTCTCTTCTTCATTCTTAAGAAAAAAAGAATCTCATCATTTTTCTCTTTTCTCATTGAGTGAAGAAAGAAGGTTGAAGGCTTGAGAAGGCTCGGAATACTAAGATTAAAAGGATTAACGATAGAAGGTGGAAGTGATTTCTGAATTTTATCTTATTATTTTGATTCAAATATTATGTGCATGGTTGTTTGTCTAGCTTAGAAATGTGTCATGATTATACATGTCATGCCTAGAAATGCATGCTTTGGGTTATATGCTAATGATGTATGCTTGTGATGATATGATCCATGCTATGACATACTTTCTATGAATACATGCTAGTTACTGTTATCTCGAATCTATCATGCCACTGGTAATCACTAATGAAAGATTAAATGAAAATTATCAACCACATATCGATACGATGACGAATTTTCATCGCAAGTATTCCAAATAGATGTTTTTAGGGTGTGAACTAAAGGTTCGAATTTAACCCCACTTCATCGATGATAAGTTTGAAGGTTCGGATTTGATCCCATCCCCTACATATGGAATATTGAAGCATAGCCCTTTTGGTATTAACATCAACTGATAACAAACAACTGTTTGAATCACATAATTTTTTGAAGTTTTTGTTATGCATGTTAGGGGTGGCAATTTGTGACACAACACGATAACCCGACTCGAACACAACACAAAGTTAACGGGTTTAGATTTGATATAAATGGGTTTGGGTCTAAACGGATTGAACACGACTAAATACGGGTCATAAATAGGTTAACCTGATAAACCCAAAATAACTTGTTTAACATGATTAAAAATAAGTTAATAAATAGGTTATAAATAAGTTAATATTACATAATACATTAAGAATAATTTTAATTTTTAAAAATATTTTTAATTTAATTTTAATAAATTATTTTTATATTTTTGTATTTAGTTAATATTTTAAAAAATAATTTTAAAAATTATGCATATATTATTTGAGATATTCTTTTTTAAAAAAAAATGATTATACAATAAATTAAAAAAGTATTATGCCCCTTTAAAAATAAACTATGTCTTTAGCAAAAAATATTATACTCAAATTAAAATATAAAAAATAAGTCAATTTCTCAAATATTTAAAAAAAAACTCCTAAAAACACTAAACTTAATTTTTTAACTTTTTTTATTTTTTCAACTTGCCTTAAAAATTATTATATCTCTTTTTATCTTATCCTAAAATATTATATCATTTCTCATAAAAGCATAAAGCCTAATTTTTTAATATTAATTTTATTTTTTAACAAAAAATACTACACCTAAATAAATATATAAAAAATAACTTGATATCTCAAATCTTTAAAAAAATTCTT
>JAJIYU010018472.1:0-11191 GCA_030144865.1 Tinospora cordifolia
AATTGCACTATATTTGCATATGGTCAAACTGGTACCGGAAAAACATATACGATGGAAGGTGAATGTAGAAAATCTAAGGTGAATCCTTTTTTTTTTTTTTTTTTTTTTTTTGCTATTTGATTTTTTCTGATCTTCAACTTTGTGGTTCATCTGCACTGAACCTTGATCTTTCATACCAATGCTACAACAATTGTTTATATTTGGTGTAATTCATCATATTCTACTTTTGACTTGCAGAGTGGGGCTAAGGGACAGTTGCCTCCAGAAGCAGGGGTTATACCTAGAGCTGTCCAACAAATATTTGACACATTAGAAAGCCAGAATGCTGAATATAGTGTTAAAGTAACTTTTCTTGAGTTGTATAATGAGGAAATTACAGATCTGCTTGCCCCAGAAGAAATCTCAAAGGCTACTTTGGAGGATAAGCAAAAGAAGCAACTGCTTCTTATGGAGGATGGTAAAGGTGGAGTACTAGTAAGGGGATTGGAAGAGGAAATTGTGACAAGTGCTAGTGAAATTTTTACTCTGCTTGAAAGGGGATCTGCGAAACGTCGCACTGCTGAGACTCTATTAAACAAACAATCCAGGTTTGCCCATTTTGTTATTTTTAAGTTTTTGGCAAGGCAGAACTTCAATGTTGGACTAAGACTATTTTTTCCTTTTTGTTTTAATTTTCAGTCGTTCACATTCATTATTTTCCATAACAATTCACATCAAAGAAGCAACTCCAGAAGGTGAAGAACTCATAAAATGCGGGAAATTAAATTTGGTTGACCTAGCTGGGTCAGAAAATATTTCCCGTTCTGGTGCCAGGGAGGTATAACTTAACTTATTCACTTGCTCACTTCTTTTTCTGAATGTGCTTCAACATAAATTCCTGATGCTGCAGACCACTTTATTTTGAACTAATATCATTGGTATAGAAATATTTGATTTTTTTTTTTCACTATCAATTGGATGGTTATGATGCAGTTTTATTCAACTTCAATTGTTACTTGGGTCATCTTTGGAATGGAACTGTTCTATCACAATCAAGGGACTGTTATAACACAATTTATATATGTTGCTAAAGTTTTAAAAACCTTGTAAATGTAGACAATGAATTCCAATGAAAAAAATCTTTAAAATAAAAATTATAGCAAAAATAATCTTGCGGACTGAAAACTAGATTATCAACCATTTTTTTTTTTTTTTATATCTCCTTCATATTTATGCCTTGATGGTGCTAGAACTACTTTCTAATGGTCTTTAGTCTGCAAGGAATTGAGTGGTCATATGATCAAATTGGACTACTGAGAAGGTATACCGTATACATTACAGGCTCCATCTTTACCATGCATGGAATCTTTGAATACATGAAATTAAAGATGTGCTTTCGACATTATCTTCTCTATATGTTCATTAATATTTAGAAATGCATGAAAAATTGAGAAAGCAGTTTATTGAGGACTTTTGACAATGTTTCAAGTAGGTTATTAACTGTTCTATATATTTTGGTTGAGATGTGTTGAAATTGATGTTTGATTGCTGCCACGTAGAAATGTTTGTCTTTTGACCTTCTTATCCTTTTGCTTCTATTCTCTGTTAGGGTCGTGCAAGAGAAGCTGGGGAGATCAATAAAAGCTTGCTTACACTAGGTCGTGTTATAAGTGCTCTTGTGGAACATCTTGGACATATCCCCTACAGGTCTCATATCTGGTCACCCCCCCTTTCTTTAAATTCTTTGGTACCTTCTAACAGAAATATTTTTTTTCATCTTTAGGGATAGCAAGCTTACAAGATTACTTCGTGATTCGTTGGGTGGAAGGACAAAAACATGCATTATCGCAACAGTATCACCAGCTGTTCACTGCCTTGAGGAGACTCTGAGCACTTTGGATTATGCTCACAGGGCCAAGAATATTAAGAATAAACCTGAGGTCTGTCTGTTATGATATCTTTTTCTAGTTCTATCCATTAGTTAAACAGCTTTGCAACTACCGAGACATTCCAACATTCTACGTGTCATTGTTGTTCAACTTACATTGAGGCACACTTAATGCCATAGAGGCATGACAAGATGATATTTGGAGTGACAAGATAATTTTATGATCGTCCATTCATGATCTAGTCCACTCGTCTCTAATAGAGAATTCACATCATCTAGGGTTTTCATCTTCTGGATATTCAGCTTGCCACCCTTGTCTCATTGTGACTGTTGCTTGACATATACGCAGTCTCACACACACATGCCAGCATATATATTATGCTCTCTCTCTCTCTCTCTCTCTCTCTCTCTCTCTCTCTCTCTCTTTTAACTAATGCTCATATCATCCATCCCTCCGGAGTTGAATTTTGACAATTGTTATAGTTATCTATTTAGACACTTTGGTAGAACTCTTGTTTGTCAAATGTGTCACATATCATAATAACTACTTGTGTGAAAATATGTAAGTATATTGCAACAATATAGTTATTGGGGAAATATTGGAAACGTAGATTGGTCCAACTGTATATTATTTTTAAATGAGAAAAAAGAAAGTAGTTGAAGCACAAAGGCCTTATCTATCAGTTTGAAATTGCTTATCATGAAATCAAATTTAATTTAGTATCTTACAGTTTTTACACTTAGAAAGAATGAACAAAATAGCCATGTATGTTATTTGTTAGTGTGATATCTTTCAGTGTCTTCTCTTTGAAGATGTACCAGCATAAGTGAGTTGTTTTGATTTATGAAAGCACTGTTTTGGATTTAAATACTTACCCTGTTACTGTATATCCTTGGGGCTTGACTGCTCATAGGAAATGTGGGTCTGGTGGTGCTGCATTTTGACCATTAGCAATCTCGTTTGCCATTTCTTGTTCTTTCCAAGATACCATTGAACTAGGAGTTAATATATTATAGCTGCCTATTTCTTTGATGTTATGTTAATATGTTCTTGAAATCATATTTTATAGGTAAACCAAAAGATGATGAAATCTACGCTTATTAAAGACCTTTATGGAGAAATTGATCGTCTGAAAGCAGGTAATAGGCTCATAGATGTTCCATAATTTGAGGCAAAATTAAATAATTTTCTCGTCAAATTAGTCGCTAGCTTAAATAACTGACTTGCTTTTGAAGAGGTGTATGCTGCACGTGAGAAAAATGGTGTTTACATCCCAAAAGAACGGTACTATCAAGAGGAAAGTGAGAGAAAGGTAATACTCTAGGTTCTGTTTTCTTGTTCCATGATCCATGTTGTGCTGTTGCTACCTTCTGTGAATTTAAATAAATAAGACTATGCTTACATTTGAAATGTGAACTTGCTGGTAGTTCTGGTCCTTGTAACTTTATAATTGTTGGACCCTATAATTGGGACGTAATTATTTGGAAGCTTAAAATATTAAAATGAGATTTAACTTAAAATTTATTTTTAGATTAACATGAATGTAACAAAAGTAAGCTTAACAAAAGCCTTAATTTTTCAGATTACATGTAAAATTACCATTTTTAGCATGAGTTTGGTTCGCAAAATCTTGAAATTTAACTCAACCTTTTGGCTATCACCAATTGGCTTCTGGGTAAATATGTCTTCCCTCCACATGAAATTGAGGTTTTGATTTTCCTTTGATATATATATATATATATATTTTTTTTTTGCCATTGGTGGTGGCTTAATAGCCATGATTTTGTCTAAGCTACATTTGGGCTTTATCTATATTGGCTTTTGAGCGCATTTTGTCAAGGTCTACACAAGACTTGAGTGCTACTACTACATAGAAGATCTAGTGTTCTTATCAAATATCTATTAAGGGTCTTTATTTATTTATTTTTTGGGCTCATAAGGTTGGTGTGAAAAAGTTTGTAATTTCCATTTGCCCAATTTGAAGTTTCATTATGTGCAAAAATATTTTTAGTGATGGTCTTTTAATCATTGAGATGACAGTGTGATACTCAGCCTTTTTTGGAATTTGCATCCCATTGGTAGCTTCCAAAGTAATAATGGAAATTGATATTCTACAAGTACCTATGTCACATGGAAAACTTTCTCTAGGTTATGGAATATTGGTAGGGATTGGTCATAGATGTTTGAGAAGAAATCATCCGGTCAAAATTTAGTTTATTCTGGTTTTGTTGTGTAAGTTAGGTGGTTAAAATTTTGTTTACAAATCATTTCAATGAGTTTATTCTAGTTTTGAAGGTTGAGTTTTAATATTCCTAAGATGCATGTTTACATGATGTTGATGAATTACATATTGTCTTATTTGGAGGTAATGGTAGTGAATTCTAAATTGACTTCTCAGCATTATGACAGTATTCCAGTATGGCAATAAACATCATTACTTCATTGGACCCCACAAAGACTGAATCCTTGTTAAGATGGGAATGCACTTTCTTTCTATCAGAATCTTGTGATTGCTGTAGTTAGACTATTTTAAACCATTTCTCTGAATCAAATTATGGATTTAGTTGTAACATTTGCTAGTGTTACTTTTATAGATGACAGTAAGAAATGTTGATGACATTTATAGTTCCAAGGCTACATTGATTTATTTTATTTTTTGATTGTAGCCTTGACATAAATTAATACCAATATTGTTTAGTGTTAGATGTTTATATTTTTCTAAGGTTACAACGGACTGTGTGGCAACGAAAGACATGCTTATGTTTCTTTTCTTTATGATTGCAAACAAGTGGTCTAATTCCTTGTGTGTGGATGCTGATTCAATAGATTTATATGATTTTGTTGTAAATGAAGTTTGTCAATGAGTGATTGCTACTTTAGCATTTTTATTACTAAGCTGCGCCCCTCTTTCCTTGGGTTAAGGCAATGGCAGAACAAATTGAGCAGTTGAATGGTGCACTGGAAACAAATCAAAAGGTAAGGCAAAGTATATGGTTCCATTTGTGGATATCAAAGTGTTGAGCTTTTTGGGGTCACGTAGTTCTTTTTTAGTAGTAACTTTTGAGATCCCTTGGTGTTACACTGACAGCAAATTGAGGAATTGCAAGATAAATATGATGCTCAGGTACAAGAATCAACTTCTTTGAGCTGCAGGCTTGATGCAACAGAGGTAACATGCTTGAAAATCCACTTTCTTTGTGCTTTTGTGAGGGACATTCTGCGTATTTATCCTCCATCTAGACTTTACAACACTGACGTAGTTTGTACTGCACAGAAACAATTGGAACAAACTAGCAGGTTACTGGCTAAAACAGATGAAGAATTGAGGAAATCTCAATATTCTGTTAAGGAGAGAGATTTTATTATATCTGAACAAAGGAAAGCCGGTATAAGTTCTCCTTTTCTTGTTGGTTGAATTAGGTTTATCTTATTCCTTTTGTCTTAAGTTGCTTTATGAGATTTTCTTCTTTTTTGCCATTTTTTTAATCTATGGAACAGAAAATGCATTGGCTCACCAGGCATGTGTGTTGCGATCCGACTTGGAAAAGTCTCTTCAAGATAATGCTTCGTTACATTCAAAGATAGGTATTCTCTGTTGCCTTGCAATCTAACAGATTTCTTTCTTAACTACCATATATGTAACAAATGTCTTATTGGCAGCTAGAGAAGATAAACTGAATGCAGAAAACAAGTATGTGGTGGATAATTTCCAGGCATACCTCACAGAGAGAATTGGCTCTCTTAGTAACACAATTGATAGGTCAATGTCTCAGCAGCACGAAAATCTTAGTTGTGTTGAGAAGCTCTGTCATTCGTTTTTGGATATTCATGAGAAGGTATCTTTTCTTGTTGACATAAACTTCACTTTTGTTTCAATACAGTGCTTATCATTAAAGACTTTCTATTTCGGTTATCCATTTTAATTCTTGAAACTCTTCCCACAGTTGGTTTCAGATTTGAAGAAAAAAATGTCTGCTTCACAGACTTTGTATACTTCCCACATGGAAGCAATGCAAAATGTGGTGCGCCTGCATAGAGCATGCAATAATGCTAGTCTGGAGGAGATTTCTTCATCAGTTTCAGCTAATTCTTATTCAATCAAAGAAGTAAGCTGAAGCAACAATTTTAAATGTGAGATTTTAGCGGTGGCAGTTTTCTACTGCTTTATTTCTACAATTTTCTTCCTAACATGGTTTTTTGTTTGCTTCCTTTGCTTTTCTGATATTTTGCATCAGTTTCTGGAAACGACAGACAAAGAAACAAATTCAATATTTGAAGATCTTCAAAGTACTTTATTAGGTTACCAAGGGGAGATGGCTCTTTTTGCCAAGGAGTTGCGTGAGGTATGTACATGGAAAATGGTTTAGGTTTCCATTGTAGTTTATGCATTTTCTTCTTTGTATTTATATTTTTGTAATACCTAGGATGTTAAAGAAATAATTGTAGAATAAGCATGGGTAAATTGAACCTGTTTAAGCTGTGGAAAAAGTCCAACAATGAGTCTTTATCTGGTGAGTTGCGTAGTTGTGTGGTTCTTGGTAAGAATGTGGACATTGAATATGCATGCTATTAGCTGCCCACATCCCAATTTATTTTAGGATGTAGTACATGTGTTTGAAAATGTGTGGAACTTCTTGAAATGATAAAAAAGTGTTCATGTAGAATTTAGGAAGGGATGGATTGTTGTTATGTAAATGTAGTCTTCTTTCTTGTTCTATGTTTCTTTGTTTTTTTTTCCTTCTTCTAGTCATAGCTTGTGCCAGCAAATTCTCTGAAAGTTAACAAACTATAGAGACGCTAAATTGTCTAATGGTACAACATTTTTATATTGTGATTCTAGTGTGAGTATTCCAATGTCCAAATGATGTGAATTATTATTATTATTCTTATTATTTTTTGGCTGCATTTGATTTTCTAATTGTTGTTCCCTCAGAGATTTCATGAGAGTGTTGATCATTCAAAAGAAACGTCGAACTTCATTAATGGTCTACTTGGAAGGCTTTTGGAAGAATCAAATAAGCTTGAAAACCAATCAATAAGTGCTCATGAGGCTCAACAGCAAACCATTGCTGAATTCAAGAAGGCTTATGAGGTACCATATTGGAGCCTTTTTTTTTATGCAGGGCAATTCTTATTTCACGATCTTTAATAAACTTAAAACAAATGGATACAGGAGCAGGCACAATTGGAATCGGAGAAGCTTTTGGCAGACATGACCAATTTGGTCAGAAACCACATTCATCGCCAAAGAGAGTTGGTAAGCTATCTTGAAGTTTTCCTTGTTCCTGGGGAGAGGACTATGCTTTCCCCGTGTGTTTGGGTTATCTTGTAATATTGTGCCTGTAGGTGGAGGTGAGACTTGATAACTTGAGAGATATTGCATCCAAGAATAAGGCATGTCTGGACGAACACACATCTTCCATTGGGTTTATGACTACAGACGCAAAAAGAAAATGGCAGGAATTTTCGATGCAGGCTGAAAATAGTGCAAAAGATGCTGCAGATTTCTCTGCTGCCAAACATTGCCGTATGGAGGTGCTTCTACAGCAATGGTAAGTTTATTGTGCTCTCATTGTCATTTGCATTTAAATATTGTAGAGATCTGAACGTTTGTTGCACACAACTTAGTTTAGAAAGCAATGCATAGTTATTGCCATTGAGGCATGTGATGACACATACCTAATGGGCTTCATGCACTCTCTCTCTCTCTTTCTATGGAGTTCCTTTCTTGCGTTATATCCTTCAAATTTTGACTGTTCTTGGATTTGTTTTCTTTCCTTTTGTGCAGTGTAAACACCGCTGAAACTGCTTCTAAGCATTTGAAGAGAGCACATCAGTCCATGAATGAAATGAGCAGTGAACATGTTTTAGCTGTTGAATTGCTTGTTAGGTTGGTCTTACATAGCATTCTCTTCTGATATCAGCGCTCTTTTTGTTGCTTGATAAAAGATCTCTGGCACCATGATTGAAGTATGGTGTATGCTTCAATAATTTGAGATTTCACATCATTTTGTTGCTTGATAAAAGATCTCTGGCACCATGATTGAAGTATGGTGTATGCTTCAATAATTTGAGATTTCACATCATATAAGAACAATACATGCTGGCGTTACTTGTCAACATTAATTGTTTTAAATATGTGGATCCACAATTAACGTGAATTAGAGGTTAATGTTGTGAAAATTGATTGATATGAGTCAGTAGAGGCTGAAATGTTGGTATAACCACTAGCAGTGCATGCATAGAACTTGAAATTTGAAATCTTGATTATATCTGCATTATTTTCTTAATGGAGTTTAATTAGTTTGACAATTGATTGCTCTCTTGTTTATATATAAACAATATGCATTACCTTGTTCAATTATTAACTTGTTAAATCATCAGCTCATATTTGATTTCTTTGTTTTGGTTGTGCAGAAATGTTATTGAGAGTAATGATCAGCATGATTTGGATGTTGCTTCTGCAAGGTCTACTGCTGAGGAGGATGTTGCAAGAAATAGTGACGATTTCTTCCATCATTTTGAGAGTGAGTGCAATATACTAGTGTCCTCTGTGACACAAGAATACCTTGGTCTTATTTTTGTTGAACGGATAGTCCTGAATCAAAATTTTTAATTTTAGTGTTATTTTTTTTCACCATAACTTCATTAGTGGTCTATTTAACTGTTCAAATTTGGAGCTGAAGTGTTCAAAATTGTTGCTTCTGATTGGTTGTTGAATAAGAAATTTGCTTTTTAGCTGATTAAGTGCACTTATAATCATGCCTAGCTACACATACCAGCTGTTGACTTAATGCTTGCTGACTGATTTCAGATGGATGTCAATTTGAACTAAAATTTATTTATATTTCTATTTATTTTTTATCTCAACGACAGGCATTTCAGAGAAGGAGCAGGAAACAATCTCTGGCATAAAGGACATTGTAGAAGCACAAACTCTTGCGCTTAAGAACTTGAATGAAGATCATTCAGGCCAAGCAGCAGATATCAAAGTCCAGATACATAGTACGTTCCAGCAGAGATATATGGTAAGTTCACTAAGTGCGCAATTATTATTAAGTTTTGTCTATTTTACTGATGGAACATTACTTTGTCTTGTTAAGTATTACATTTGACAGCAAGGTATCTGGAATTTATTCTATCTAAACCAAAAAGAAATTGGATGCTTCCATCAAAAAATAGAAGCCAAAGATGAACAGTTGATACTGCTACATTCCTTGCTAATAACTTATGTTAATAGGCTGTGTTTACATGTTTAAGTTCTTATTATTTATTTATTTGTTGTTATTATTATTATTATTTTGCTCTGCCAGTATTATTTATGCCTTTCAATGATGCTATTGACTTGTATAGCAAATACTAGTTGTCCCTGTTTAAATTTGTCATTTAATTTTATAGGACAAATGTTTTGTCTTGAGGTAATTATAGATAGTTTGTATCACAATGAATCACAAGTTCAGTTTTGTTTAGAAATTGGAGTGGCTAATCTTTATGCGATTGCCTCAAAAGCTATGTTGATGAGTTATTCTACACTAAATCTCTTATCGCACTTTTGTGTTACTGCAACTTAGAAACTGTCCTTACAGAACACTGCCCCTTGAGTAGTTTTATAGACTCTTAGTTTCATGCAACTTGGTTTAGAATTTTAGGTTTGTACGATTGAAGTTGTTGAAAATTTTACGTTTGCATGAGCATTAAAGGAAGTGACATTTAACAACAGCATTTAATGTAATCCTGTTCAGTTGCGCTCTCTGTAGGAAGTTTGTGTATGTTTTCTTGGAAGGACATAAATACTCATCACAGAGTCATCTATGAAGAAGCCGTTTTATCAAATGAAAAGCATATATATATCCATCAACCTTTCAAGTTTCAAATGGTTATTGAAGTCAGCGGATACGTTATTATTTCTTCTATGATTTTGAAACTTCTCGGAAGCAATTGATCAACATGTTATGAGCCAACTGAATATAGTTTTTGTTTACTTGCTTTTTGTCCTTGATTAAATAAATTTACAGGATTATGAACCAACTGGTTTGACACCCGTAAGGAGTGATCTTGATGTTCCCACCAAAGGCACAATAGAAGCACTCCGTGCAATGCCAATGGAGAGCCTCCTGGAGGAGTTTCGGGAAAACCACCCGTATGAAACTTCGACAACAACCATGAAAGAACTAAAGCCATCTCTAATACCACGTTCTCCTCTTATTCAACTCAACTGAGTCAAGCAAAGGAGAGTCTTGCACGGGTGGCAATTGTTGTTATGATATTTGTACAAGTAATTTTCTTCATACCATGTATGACGGGTGTTATTATTCCTTGGTGTTGGGTGAATATAGAGCAGCAGGGATGAGTGATTCTTCACGGATCATTATTCCAAAATATCAAAGTTTAGTGGAATAAATCCTTTCTTGGGATTTATCATGAGCATACTGGGTTGGCAGTTGGCACCTGTTGTAAAATGAAGCGAGTTTCATTTTTTACTCTTATCTTTTTGTTATTCTATGTTTAACGATGGGGTTTGTGCGCAGTGAAAATATATACATTGAATACAATAGTTATTGCCAACCATTCTTTTTCTTTATTTCTTTCTCTTTTTTTTTCTTTTCTTTTTTTATTTTTTTTAAATTGGGGTCTTGGACCTCATGTCTTCCAACTAAACATTTTGTGAAAAAGTCAGTTTTGTCATAAATAATTATCTTGAATATCTTTGTAAGTATCATTTAATACTTTGTAACTTTTTAATATTTAAAATTTTGTAACCTGTAAATTTTATTATGTCTAAATTAGTGAAATGATGTAAATATTATAATTATGATTGATGTAACTTTTTATTTTTAAAATTTATATAAAAGGAGCTTACATGATAAAGGTATTAAGATTGAAATCAAACCTATTATAGAAAGAATGAAAACCTCTTCCTATTTTTAATCTTTTAACTATATGTTTTTATTTCTTTGATCTTTTAGTAGTTTTTTTTAATTTTATAACACATTATTAACACGATCACGCTCTTGATAAAAATATTTTGAAGATTAATGAAACAAAAGTTTGAAAGTGAAAGTTTAAAGATATGTTTTTAATTTGTGAGATTAATTTTTATATTATTATTTGAATGATGCATATTTTTTATATATATGTGTATAATTTAATATAAATTATATATAATGTCACTGACTAAGAAAGTATGTTTTATAGTTGCGTCTTGTACGATCTTCTATATTAGAAATAAAAAATTGAAATGTGACAAATAAATAATTTATTAGATATATAATTTATTACTTATACTCTATTCTTAATTTTTTTTAATACAAATAACATTATAA
>JAJIYU010018473.1:0-11190 GCA_030144865.1 Tinospora cordifolia
GGTTATTAGAGCCCAAGGACCCTAATTCGGAAAGAAACCACTGGTGACGGCTGTGGAGAACAAAAACTTGTATTCCAACTGAAAATTGAAGATTATTCTAAAGATTTGAGTGTGTTTTATTTCTTTGAATATAGTTTCATGTTTTCTATTAAATTCATGTCAAGCTAATTAGTTTTCTTGTATGAGATGTGATGTTCAATGCATGATTTGTGACACTTAGTGTGGATATTGAATTAAAGATGTTATTCCATATTGTGTAGACTTAATGCTTTATATTTACTGGCCATAGACATAACAAACTCAACACTTTAGTCTAACTCGGAAGAGAGGTCTAAAGGGTGGTTGTCACTGTTTGGACTTAAAATGGTTTATTAATCAGGGGGTTATTAACTGATCTAGGAGGTTGCACAGGGACTGTTGAACACACAACTTAGGTTGTTAAGTAGGCACCTCGAGATAGGGCTTTATAAAACAAATCTAGTTAATGATGAAACACCTCGGGAGAGATGTTCAATTACAGATGCAAAAACTCATAGTATAGATAATTCATGATCAAAACTAAGAATCACAGATCATGCAGCAACATTCACTATCCTAGACACCTTTTTTAATAGATTTCTAAGTATAGAATTATTGCTTTTGTTTAGAAAGATTTTTTAGTTCAAAATTTAATCCAACTACATTCAGTCAGAGTCTTGATAAAACGCCAATCAGTAGTAAACTGGGATTTGAGATTACTAATCAAACCCCTTTTTCCTGAGGACGATATCCGATCTTACCGATCTATACTTAAGCGAAATTGTACGCTTGCAGGATTAGCAACAAATACTAAAGAATTTTATTCTAACCCATTCCTATGATGCATTAGTGTTGCATGCCAAATAGTAACGTTAAGTATGTTCTTTTAATGATTTATATATTATAATCATTATGTAGGATATTAATTATAGGAATACTCTTAATAGAAAATTACCTATGTGAGTGTGAAGTAGGCCAATTCTATGAGAATACTAAGGCTTGCATTCTCTAAAGCACTCACCTGAAGTTTTTTGGGACCATTATGAATACAACTCGGCATACCAAAATTGTTGGAGTTGAGTTATGTGTTTATCATTGTTTTGTTTTGCTGAAACAATTAAATAGTTTAAGATATTATGTTCACTAATTAGCTAATAAATCAGATGGTGTTACACTAGGGAAGGCTCAAAGCCATGAAGTACTTATTTTTATCAATGATTCTGATGCAACTCATTTTTATCAATAGTCACTCAAGAGTATGTATTAAAAATATTTTTCAAAAAATGCATGAAACTTCTTTTATGTGAGGGACGATAAAGTGCAAAAGTACAAAATAATTCAATTTTTATACATATGGGGATTTTTGAAAAATTCATGTTAAGATGATTTTTTGGTCATATTTAACGAAATATTTAAGTGGTTCTCATAAGCTTTCTAATGGGACCAAAGTAATTTTTATTCTTTGATATGTGGAGGTTAACATAGTAAAATTATTTAGTTAAAATCATGAGTATATAAATGAAAAAAATTAATGCAACGATGCATAGTTGGTAATGTGAAAATGTGTGTTTTATTTGAATATTTATTTATCCCACATAAAAAAACTAAAGAATTTCAAATGTAACATGAGGAAAGAAGAGATAGAGTCTTCAATTTTTAGCTCACACTCACACTTTAGGAAGTCCAAAGCATCACACCACACGCGCACATGACACATGGCACTCGGCTTGCCTCATGCATGCGCGCATGCGCCTGTGTAAGAGAGAAATGGCATTTGGGTGTCTTAGGGTGCAATGGACGTACAACACTTTGCATTGCACACATGCGCATCATCATAAAGAGTTGGAGTGCTTTGAATTTTTTGACATTGAGGCAATTCAAATCATTGAGATTGTGTAATGGAATTAAAGAGCAGACACGTCTTGATTTGATAAATTGTGGGTCGAGGTGTGAGATCTTGGTTTCATGAGTTTAGATCCAACACTAGAGATATGAGTGAATTGATCCAGACCATTGAATAGGGGTGGCAATTCGTGTCGGCGGGTCATAAATGGGTCAACCCGTTTATTAATCGTGTCATGATATGTCAACCCGAACACGATCCGTTTATTAATCGAGTCATGACATGTAAACCCGAACACGACACGTTAAATAAACGGGTGACCTGTTTATGACCCATTTAGACACATTTAATAAATTCTATAATAACTTAACTAAAAACATGGCTTCACCAAAATTTGAACCCAAGACATTTGGGTTATTATCTTAATCTTTAACCAAATAAGCTAACAACTTATGTTGTCAAAAGAGCTACTTTTTTAATATTTATATATATATTGTACTTATTTTTTTAAGATTTGAGAGATCAAATTATTTTTTATAATTTTTATTTGGATGTAATAATTTTATTAAAAATAAAATAATAATATTAAAAATTTGATATATCAAGCTAATCTTTAAGTATTTATACATGCATTGCTTTTTTCGAGAATTTTTTTAAAGATTTGAGATATCAAGTTATTTTTTATATATTTATTTAAGTATAGCATTTTTTGTCAAAAAATAAAATTAATATTAAAAATTAGGCTTTATGCTTTTATGAGAAATTATATAATATTTTAGGTTAAGACAAAAAGAAATATAATAATTTTTAAGGCAAGTTGAAAAAAAAATTGTTAAAAAAAAATTAAGTTTAGTGTTTTAAGGAGATTTTTTTAAAATATTTGAGAAATTGACTTATTTTTATATTTTAATTTGAGTATAATATTTTTTTGCTAAAGACAGAGTTTATTTTTAAAGGGGCATAATACTTTTTTAATTTATTGTATAATCATTTTTCTTTAAAAAAAAGAATATCTCAAATAATATATGCCTAATTTTTAAAATTATTTTTTAAAAATATTAACTAAATACAAAAATATAAAATTATAATTAAATTAAAAAAATATTTTTTAAAATTAAAATTATTCTTAATGTATTATGTAATATTAACTTATATATAACCTATTTATGAACTTATTTTTAATCATGTTAAACGGGTTATTTCGGGTTTATCAGGTTAACCTGTTTACGATCCGTATTTAGTCGTGTTTAATCGTGTTCAACCCGTTTAGACCCAAACATGTTTATATCAAACCCAAACCCGTTAATTTCGTGTCGTGTTCGGGTCAGGTTATCGTGTCGTGTCACAAATTGCAACCCCTACCATCGAATGACATTTGATTAGATAAATACAATCCAATGGCGTGTAAACAAAGCGTTGTGACTGGGATCATCAAATCAACTGAAATCTAATGGCGTTATGCAATAGTGTACGATAAGATGCAATGATCAACACTGTTAGATCACATCAAAATGCCAAAAGATGCAATCCAAGGGCACATAAATGAGTGTCATGACTACCTATAATATGCCTGTAAATAGAAAACTCCATTATCTAGTTTTTCATCCTAGAAATCACAGAAACTTGATACTTTTCTATTTAAAATATTATTTCTTATTTGTGAGTTAATTACACCGATTTTTTGGTCAAATTGTTTTAGTGATCTAAAATTTTGTAGTCACTTAGAACAAGATTATTGTATCAAGGAAGATAAGTGTCATATATCACGAGCACTTAAGAAAGACACTATTGTCTTCAGGAGATAAAGTTATTCTCTAGCCTCTATTTACCACAGTTTTTTTGCTAAATTTATAGTTCTTCCATTGATGATCTTTATTTTATTAGTTGTCCATCTAAAATCAACACTCTTCAGTATTGAATAAGCTATACCTCTCATTTTGCTTATAAATTTCAATCTAGAGCTTAAAATCATATATTTGCTTAGGGCACCTTCAATTCCTCCTTCTCCAACATGTAATATAATGTTTTTCTCGTGATTTTTGATTGACGTACGAATTCAATGCTCTAGTGGTTTAGGATGGGACCCTATAAATCAAATAGTCGATGCAAGTGATGAATGGTAGACTACAAAGATGATCTCTCTCTCTCTCTCTCAATATATATATATATATATATATATATATATATATAGATATATATATATATATATATATATATATATATATATATATATATATATATATTATTTTATATTTATATAATTTAATATTTATTAATGTACTATATGTGTCTGTCTATTCATATAAATAAACATAATTTATTTCTTTTTTATGGTAGAAAAATCTTGATATTAAAAGGTTCTATCAAAAGCATTTAGAGCATAATGACAAATTACATATTCAATATTCGAATATTACTGTCACCAAAAGACATGCTTGAGTACCATCTTCTAGGGTTTTACCTACAAGTGTGATGTAGTTGATAATGGTAATGAAAATGAAAGTGGAAATGAAAATAACTCTTACAGTGTAAACAACGAAGAAGCTTTTGGTAGGCCTCAAAAGGACATGACCTATTTTTTCTACAACTTTCAAAAGGATGAAGAAAACATGGGTAGCAAAGAAGTTACCAAATGCTTAAAAAAAAATTATTATTAATACTATATAGAGTTTCATTACAACTTGATCCTTCCAAGTTGTACAATTGAAGAAGCATTACAACTTGTTGATTTGCTTCTTGGTGTGTGTGATACGTGGAAATGAATTATATATATTTGCAATTGAGTTGTTTATACCACATTAATATAGAAAAATGTTTGCAAAGTTTCATGATCATAATATTCGCTTAAATTGGCCTCAACATATTGTTTACATTTAATATGAATGGGGATCACTAAGGGATATTTTATGACAATTTAGGAATTTTTATTTTTTTTCCTTAAGGTAAAGTTTTTTATTTTTTTTCTTTTTTATTCACTGAAATAATGAAATAACAATAATTTATTTTTCTCTTTTTTATGTTATGAGATATGAAATTGTTTTTTATGTATATTTTATTACAAAATATATGTGTCCTTATTTAATATTTTATTCTCTTCATTCGTTATTTGAGAATATAATCATTTGATTATATGATGACAGCAAAAACAACGTTAATAAATTGAAATGGAGTTATAAAGTAACGATTAGTACGATGTTCAAATGAAAGAAAAATATAATTTAAGAAGTCTTCAAGCTTCAAAAAAATTAAATAAGTAAATTAAAAATCATGAAAAAATTTGCTTTTGTTGTTGGTCTTTTTTTTTAAAAAAATATGAATTATATTTTCAAATATCGTGTACTTAAAAGATAAATATGTATTTGTAAAATCATACAATTTATTAAAAGAAAAATATAATTTGAAGCTCATTAAATATATTAGGATGGAAGAAAGATTTCATTAATCTGGTAAAACTATCCACAATTAGTTTGATCATGTACTCTGAGCTATAACATAAAAGACTTTAATTAGATTTAACCATTTACAACATAAAATAATGGCATGCCTCATTACATTTTTACAAATCTAGGATATTACCAATTTTTAGGTTTAAACACATTATCAACTAAAATTTATATTTTGTTTTATTTATCTATTATTATTGTTTTACAAATTCTATTAGTTTGTTAATAGAATTGCATTGGAACTATTGATGGAATGCATGGACCTTAATCTAAAAATATTTATTTAACATGTGACTTTCATTACTAGTTTATTTAACTCGAAATATTTGTTTCTTTAATCACTAAATGGAAGGGTTTGTAACGTGATTTTTTTCATACTTAAAGTTCGAACTCGAAACTTCTTGTTAAAGGACATTGAATCTCATCTATTCTGTCTAAATTTTGTTGGTAACAATTGAAATGTTTGACATTAAATATAGTTTAATAACTAGGAATTTTATAAATGAAAAGAGCAATCATAAAATTGTCATAAAACACAACATTCTGTCATACCTAAGAAGAGCAATTTGCAATTGATCAAGATCTGTGGTTCCAACATTATTTTATAACTAGAAACTCATAGAGACTTTGAGAGTTCTAATTCTCAGGTCAACCAGGAATCGCATCTTAACTCATTGCAACAAAGCTTCACCGAAAAATGCTGTTTTTGGCCTCAAGTGAACCACCAAGTGCTAAAAGGAGCCTTGCCCAAATCAATTTTTGTTCTAAAAAGCTTACTTAAATTGTTCCGAAGAAGCACCCCTTGCAAACCCATTTCAGGTATGTTGAGTTACTAACTATTCTTCTCATCTTGCCCTTTTGGAGCAATGGCAAGTGTTTCCAGGTTTTGTATAAAGAAGGGTTTTACCTACTACTGGATTTGAAGCCATAACTCAGAGGGACACTCTAACCATTGAGTTAAGTAGGTCAAGCTGAGCCGGCCTTGAATAGGAGAGGGCCTGGTTCAATTTCTGGGGCCTGGCAGGAGGTGAAGGCCATAAGAGATTCTCAATTTTCCTCTTAAATAAGAGGGGAAAAAAGTGTTGGAAATCCATCCACCTTGACCAGTACCCCAAGGTGTTGGAAATCCAGACCTACTGTATCTGCATCACAAACCAAAGGGGGTCTTGCACTTCCTGATGATTGCAGGTTGGTGGTCGAAACAAGAAAATGAAAAACCATCCTAAGAGAAAATTCATTTTCATATTGCTACAGATGCTTAGTAAAGTAGAATCAATTGTCAAATTTGAAGTTTCAATCGCACATCCATCTACAATACCATTTAGAATATGCTACAAGTTTCAATGAAGAAGCTAGAAAATATATGCGAAACACTGAAACTCTCAACAAACAAATATAAACAAGAGACTAGTTACCTCAGACTGCGATTGAAATGCTCCGAAACTACCAAAATCTCTTTGTTCCCAACGTTGCTCAGTCAGGGATAATGCGCCTATTCAACGCATCTTCGAATCGACAGCAAGAAGTTGCCCGCATCTCCGTGCTCATATCATCTTCAGGTGCCGGGTAGTAATCTTCTCTCAACTGAACATCTCTAAGATTAGGAATTTTAAGAAGCATCAACATGAAATGCTCATGGGCAGTTCCATGAATGAAGAGTTTCCTTAAAGTGGTGCATTGAGCTAGCAATCCAGCTGCAGGTAAAGTTAGGCTTCTCTGGTTAACCTCTCTGTCTTGTGTTGGCCAATAATCTAGTTCATTAAGTCTCAAATCCCCAATTCCTTGAAGGTAAAACCGATCCCACAGGCTCAAATCCATTTGCCCAGGAGGTGCAGTAAGTGAGTAGCCAACTACTTCCCTGCAATCCAGCTGCATCTTCGATAATCGTGGGTACCTTGAAAGGCAACTCAGGCCAAATGCACGGTCCCTTGGACTTGGTCTTCCTCTGCAATCTCCCTCTACTCTTATTCTAACCTCCTCTAGTACGGGGCAATTCTCAAGACCAATTAAAGGTAATGGAGTCAACAGGTCACCCACGGCAACCCAGAGGGAAAGGTACTGCAGTCTGTCCCAGGTTTTGAGCTCCAAGTCGCTGCTATTGCTGGAATTACATGAAGAATTCTCAGTTTTTTCTTTCTTGTCTGTTTCATTGAAATTGGAGGTCTTGTACATCTTGCTTGCAATTGGAATTTCCTCTTCTTCTTGTTCTTCTTTGACTTTGTTATTGACGTCGTAATTGTTGGTAATTCTTCCCCAAACAAAATCCATATGCAAGGTTTGAATCCGCGGACGAATTAGCTCCAGTGCCCGCAACGTGGCCACAGCATCTAGATTCTTGCAACAAGAGATGTTCACATCAACAAGGGTTTTGGACAGCACACAAGTCAAGTTCCTTATCCCCATTTCAGTAATCTTCTTGCATCCTCGAACTTCAAACTTAGAAATTCTGGGGCAACCAAGGGCAATCGCCATTAACGCATTATCAGTCAAATCCCCACAATTCTTAATACTCAAACACTCCAATCTTCTACACAAAGCAATGCCATCCAATTGCGAAGTAATTCCCCTACAGATCCCATGAAACTGCCCCAATTTCAATGATTTCAATCTCGGGCACTTGGAATTCAGCAACTCCAGCACCGACCCACTATCCCTAACGTTATGCCCAACATCAAGAACCAGTTCCTCAAGGAAAGGAAGCCCAGAAAACAAATCCTCGAATGTCCCCCTCCCAATCCTGGCGTCCTCAGGTGTAAACCCATCGTCATCCAGATCCCCCCTCAAAATCGACAACGCCGAAGTATCCGCAAGGTGAAGCAACTCCAACTTACCACAATTCGCAGCAACAGCAAGTAACGCCTCGTCCCCAACAAAATCAATGTACCTCGGATCAAACATACAAGCGGCCAACAACTTCTTCAAATTTCGACAACACCCAGTAATGGCAATAAGCTCTTGAGACTTGAACCCCTCAAGGGAGGAAAGGTTGAGAAGATCCAAATGCGAAATAGACCCAGAAACTAAAGGGTGAGCCTGAAGCGCGGGAGGTAGGTCTTCAGTCCAGCAATAGAAGTGGGACAGGTCAAGAGACTCGAGCGAATTGCAGTGTTGAAACAAGGAAACGAAATCAGACCCGAGGGGGGAGGAGGAGCGCTGGTGCCACCGGACGAGCTTGACTCGCCGTAGGTCAGGCCAGTGAGGGGCGAGGAGACGGAGAGTGTCGGGAGAGCGAGCGTAGAGAGTGAGGGAGTGGATGGAAGGGAAGAGGTGGGCGAGGAAGAGAGCGAGGAAGCGAGGGTCTTGTTGGGAGGAGGAGTCAAAGAGGGAATGGCCCCAAGGGGAGAGGAGGGATAGGTCGAGGTGGGTTACGGAGCGGAAGCATGAAGGGATGAGGAAGAGGTCCCTGAGATTGCCGCGGAGGGTGAGCGAGGTGCGAGTGGAGCGTTCCAGAAAGAGGAATTTGCGGGAGACCAGAGCGGCGGAGTTGCGGGACCGGACGTCAGATATGAGGAGGAAGATGTTGGAGAGGATCACGTCCGGCAGGTCGTAGAGTTGGGTTCTGTTCGGAGGAGGCATCTGTGAGAGTTGAAGACGATGCTGAAGACGAGGAGGAGAAATGGGTGCTTGGATCTGTCGGTACAGAGGGCATGGAGAGCATTCATTAATTTACACAATTTTCTTTTTTTTTTTTTGTTTTTTTTTTTACCGTAATATGTTTTTGACTTTTATTTATTTATTTATTTTTACCTATTTATTTCACAAGATACAATTAGCGAGCCAAAATAGTAATTGTAATAATAATAATTCAAGTATTTAAATGCACCGAAGTTACACTTTTTTTTTCATGTACTAGTCTGTCAAATTATCGTTTATTACATATTTTTTATTACATTTTTCAAAGTTTAATTATTAATAAAAAATAAAAAAGATATATTATATTTTAAACTCATAAGTTATTTAGTAGAAATTAGTTAAATATTATATATTATGGTATTAAAATAATGATAAAATGTTATATACTAGCATAAAATTACAACCATGTTTTAACATAAAAATAACATTAAATTAATTATTAAAATAACAATTTTTCATGAATTTTAAAATAATTTATAAACAAAATTTAGAAAAATAATAAAAATAAATAAAAAGCACCTCATTCAGTGTGTAATGAGGGTTACATACTGGGGTGTGTGGAAGCCCACCACTCTACTGTGGTGTAGTGAAATGATAAGTAGGTGTATTTCACTTGTGATTACACTACATTGCATTAGTGTTTGTTTCGTTTTTTTATGGGGGTTTCGACTTCTTTAGAGTAAACTTTAAAAAAAGGAAGTAATACTTTTTATCCTTGTATTAATGTGAGATTTAGATGAAAGAAAAAGTTGTTCAAATCTCTTTTTAATCCTCTTAATTGAGGATTGCACACACCCATCTATTTATTTCTTTTTTTTTTAATTTTTCTTGAGATTTTTTAGAGTTACATCTACAGGTAACAATTTATATCATCGTATTATAAATTAATCGTATTATAAATAAATATAATCAGTTTATTGCAAATTCAAATCCGACTTATATTATAAGTCGTGTTCAATTTACAAATTCAAACTCGACTTATTTATTAATTATGTCATAATTGTTTATTTATATATAACCTATTTAAATTTTTAAAATTATTTTTTATCAAAAATATTAATAAAAATACAAAACATAAATAATTTTTTAAAAATATTTTTAAAAATAATAAAAAAACTATATTATCAATGTATTAATAAATACAATAATTTTAAATTAACTTATTTATAATATGTCGGTTATATTATCTGTAATTCTGTTAAACAAGTTATTTTTAGATTTAAAAAATTAACTTATTTATAATCTAAATTTTGGTCGTATTTAATCATGTTTAACTTGTTTTAATCCAAAATATATTTATACTAAACTCAAAATTTTATTGTTAATATATGCCATGTTTGGGTAGGGTTATGTGTCATGTTACAAATTGCACCTCTAGCTGTATCTTTGCTTTTTTATTTTTAAATTTTAATTTATTTTTAATTAAATAAATTTTTATTTTAATTTCAAACACCAGATCAAGGGTTTTTTATTTTATTATATTCAGTACTATTTAATTCTTTAAACTAATTTTAAAAATAATTTTCTTTTATTTTGCACACTAAATAAACCTTGTCAAACTTTTGAATACATAACCTTGTTTAAAGGGTTTCCAACTCATTTATTCTTTAATAACTCTAATGATCACTTGGATGGTAAAACAATTTAGGCGAGGGAGAGATATCTAAGCCTAATTTTAATAGGTTTGCTACATGCTTTAAAGAGGAATTGTATAAAAAGCTAATCCAAAAGCTAAAGTACACTTATATTCAGTTCCACCTAACTCTACAATGAGAAATGTGTTAATAAGAAAAATATTTATTTTATGTTACAAAATTTTTTGAAAGAATATATATACACCAATAATTATTATGTACACATTACTTTGTTATATAAAATAAAAAAAAATGTATATCTTTTGTGTTTTTTATTATGATCAGAATAACAAAATTATTATAAAATAATTAAAAAATTACTCAGACCCTGAATTGGCGTGGTGAGAGATACACTATTCACTGTGCCAAGATGACTCTATTTTTAATTTTTTTTACTTGTATAAAATATAGAAATGAAAGTATTTAAAAATATTTTTAGTTAAAAAAAAAAAGGTAAATGAGTTTTGAAAAGTTGTTGTTTCCTATTGAATTAACTTTAAAATGTAGTAAAAAAATAAAGTAAGGATTAGACTCATAAGAGATGTGATATAGCCACTAGATTTATGTTCAAGGGTAACAAGTTGTAGTATGATATGATAATTTAACTCATATACAACAT